>APFE030898422.1:36074-64354 GCA_000404065.3 Pinus taeda
GTTTAGGACCCGAAAAACTGCTAGAAATAGTAAATTGTGCTATAATTAAGGAAACTGAAAAAAACTGCACGAAGCACTCGAGGGGATCCAAGTCGAATTAGCGGGTGGCCACCAATATCCACTTGGATCATCTCAAGCCCCAACAAGTGCATCTGGATTTGCTAAAACACCCCCTCCTGAGCAGTCCATCGATGTTCTCACGGTGAAGTCCACTCACCCAAACAATAACCAATGATCAGGTGGTAAAAAGAATAATAAGAGAAATAAAAAAAAGAATCAAAATGCTCAAGAATCCCAACCCAACCCTCAGAGTCAGGGATGGGGCACTAGTGAACGTCGCCATAAACTCAAGTTCCCCTGTAAAATTTGTTAAGATGACCACCTTACTCACGAATTCCATCGAATGGATGAAGTCCATAGGCTTCTTTCACCACCGTCTAATCAACATGCTACTGTTTTGACTCATCCATTCCTTGCACAACCCCAACAACAAATGGTTTCTCAACCTCCTTGACCTCCGCAAGGGGGCAATGAGGGGCCAGCTTCCCATCCTCCTCATAGTTCATCCATATTCATGTGCAAGGAAGATGCCAACGTGACTACGCGAGCCAAATATTACGATGTTCCTGAGTCAAGTTCTCCCTATGAGGACTCATCAAATCCACTACCTTCCACTGGACTTCTCACTTTAGATAAGCCTGTGGAGCCTGTCTATCGCCCCCCCAAGGGTGTTCTTAAAAATACGACACACAATCTTTTTTCCAGGGTCACTAAAAATTATAATATCGTTGAAGATCTTGCTCAGGCTCCTTGTGCCATGTCTGCCTTGAAGGTCTTGCAAAGTTGTCCTTAGCAGCGCAAGGCCTTGTTGTCTACCATTGGTGGAGTCGATCTCTCTAACTCTAGTCTCATCTCTTTTGATGTCGACAAAGCTACTCCTCACCTTTCCCATTAGATTGCTTTTCAAATCATTGTGCATACTTTTTATAAGAATATTCATCACACTTTGGTGGATGAAGCTCTTCCAGATGTGTTATGTCTGTATCCTGTTGAAATGCTCTTGGTTCTCTGGTGCTCACCACGTCTAACATGACTCTTCAAGATTTTGATAGACACAACTTTGTACTAAGAGGGTTCTTCCAAATTTTTCCATTGACTTAGGGAGAAAAACTATATATGTTGATGTCGAAGTTGTTGATGCCACATTTGATTACAACCTACTCCTTGGCCGTAGTTGGTTTTATGTGATAACCACAATGATATCGTCTCTTTTTCTGTTACTTTTCTTTCCTCATGAAGGAAAAAATGTCATTGTCGATCAACTTGACTATTGCATGCTGTCAACCCAAATTTCCACCACGAGGAATTCTATACCACTCATGGGAGATCACCCTGGTCAATTTCAAAGTGTTGAATCTGGACTCTTTAAAAGTTACTCTCTTATGGGATTTTTTCCTCAACTCCTTCCACCCAACACTCCTTTTACTCCTACCAAAGCTCCTATGCATATGATCTCTTTTGGCACCTGTGGACCCCAACAACCTCCTGGTTCTTGGGTGGTGTCACATGATCCTATGGAAGTTGATAAAGCTAGTGAGCACACTATACCACCTGTTGTGGAAGAGGTTTCCTCTCCGGCAGTCTCGTCAGTACCTCTTGACGCTAATTAGAAACTCCATCCATATATGGAATATGACTAGGTTATTTTTCCCACATGGGTCGTACCTCCGCCTATTCCACATGTCCCCAATAATGACGAGCCTCCCCGATTAGTCAACTTGGAGGTCATGGATCTATCCACTGATAACCATAGGGAGGTTATGCCTCTTTCTGCCTCTAGTCTCCTTGATTCAGAACAAGCAAATCTTGGCATCATAAATCTTGAATTGACCTGGGGGCACCTGTTTCCAGGAAAACTAGTGTCTTTTCGATCTGCTAGTCCCACTAAGATGGGTAGCTATCTCAGAAACAAACAATCAAAGCACATTGAGATTTCCTTTATATATGACAGATAAGAGAGAAGCAAAGAGGGCCAACCTGGATCTTCTGCTTGACTCCTTGCTTGATTTCTCTCTCCCTTGATGGAACTTGCAACTCCTCTCCTACTTGTCCCGCTTTAGAGAATACCTGTAGAGACAAAGTAATAGAACACCATCAAAGTATCTCGATCTATAATATCATAAACAATGCAAAATTAGAAATGCAATGACCATACAATTGCATTCAAAAATAACAAGATTCACAAATACATGATTATATGGAGGAAAACTCAAAGAACTTTATTAATAGTAGAAGAGAGGATTACAACCCAGCTGTCTGATCCAACATAATCCTCCCAACATCAAAGCCCTCTTCACCTCATGAAAATCAAGATCACTCGACAATACAATGCTTCTTCTGAAAGACAAACTAACAACACTTTTTTACAAATTACAAAATTCCAGCCTCGGATCTCTCAAATGAGGGATCCATTTATAGATGTTTCTAGAGGTGTGAGTGATCTCTGGGTTTTTGATTAGTGTCGTTCCACTTGTAGTTCTTAGTTCCACTTGGAGATTTCTTGGATCTCTTACTCATCCCTGGGCGAATTCAGAGAGACAAGTGTCATAGAGGAAGTTTCTAGAAGATTACATCAGCATCCATGTAGCAAACTGCCTCAAACATTTGTCCATTCTCGCTTATTGCACCCCATAGAAGGCCTCTTCAGTATGCATCGCACTTGGCTAGTGTAGGCGTCAGTATGCATCGCACCTTGACTAGGAGCAGTTAGTATGGTCCAGTTTTGACCAGTCTCGAGTGGTTTTTCAGGTGGAACTTCTTGGAAATGATGTAATTAGTTGACCATGATATTTTAGGGTATGAAACAACACTTTTAGGGGTTAAAGAGCCCTTGGTTTATCGACATATATGATTGGGGTTGTTGTGCCCAAATATGTCTATAACAGTTGCCCCCTAAAGCATGAGGTTGTAAATATTCTGATGTCGGGTCAAATGCTTTATCATCAGGATCCGAGGTATTCGAACTGGAAGGAGACCTGTATAAAATACAATACAATACATCATCATCATATTATTTTCATGATCTAGCTAAGGTGAGCATTCCCATGTTGAGTTTTATAAATTCATTTTCATGTACATAGGATAGATAATAATCTGCTGTTGCAGACTGGTGATTCTTTGTATGTAGAGTCATCATCCCTTCTCTTGGATGATCATCTGTGCAGCTTCAGTGTACATTTGATGTATTTATTTTCCTGAATATATCGCAGCCTGGATGGATGAAACAAGATCCGAGGTCTCCAAACTCGTTCAATCTTCGTCCGATGTACAAGTCAATCCATCTGAAAAGATGTTCTGAAGTCAAACATGGAAAGACATCGTCTGATTACTAGCCAATGATGTAAGTTGTTAACAGGTGCTAGAGGAATCACTGATAATGATAATGACCCTCAAGGTACTACAATACAACTCATGTGGTGTGAATATATGATCCAATGTCAAACACCACGTAAAATCTTTCAGTCGAAGGCCATTGATGTAAACCTATCACTGGAAGTGAGAAACTTGCCATTGAGGCATGCAAGCTTCAAAGTACTGAAAGGGTTGTCTCTAAGTTAACTTCTTGGATAATGAGCTGATGTCAACAAGAAGTGACCCGTTGTAGGAGGGCCTTAATGTATCCCACATCTACGACACAAAATGAAGCAAATGATTTTTCTGGAGGTGAAAATGATCTGATGATACAAGGTTTAGGAATGGCGGTCATGAAAAATGGAGGGTGAAGGTATTGTAGTGGATGAGGCGTTAGCTAGATGGTGAATTCTCTGAATGAATTCTCTTAAACATATCGGTGAAACTGAGATGGATTAGTAGTGTTAACCCCAAAAGATGGATGGTACGGAGGACCAATGGTGATATGATCGGTGAACAGAATAAACCAACCCGACTCAATCACGGTGACGGAGTGAAAGTGTCATGTTCAAGAGCAACCTGCTACCAATAAAGTTATTCAATTTTTCTTCCCTTTTTCCCCAGTCAATGCTGACCAGTACCTATTTATTTTTGTCAAGCTTGAGGAGGATAACATATGCTTGTTCTATAATTTTCCCTTCGGGCAAACCTGTCACTATGTTTTAGTGAGCCTAGTGACAGTGAAACTCATTCTTGTTTGGGTGGACAAGTTTGTCGTTGTTGTTTTAACGAGTTTAACAACAAGGATAACTCGGTCCTTTTCATGTTTAGAGAGTTTGAAAAGGGACGAAAAGGAAACTTCAACAGTCATTTTTCGTAGCATAATCCCTTAAGCCTGAAAAAGTATAAAATAATACGAAAGGGATGACTTTTCGATCGCTTTGGCGAGTCGAAAAAGATAAGCACTCGATCTTTTTGTGGGATATTCCCTCAGGTTCAAAAAGATTAAAATGTAGAGGAGGGATGGCGCTTCCCCTTACTTTAACGAGCTGGAAAGGCCAGTAGCTCGGCAATCTTTTCATATTTAAAGATTCTAAAAAGAGCTTAAAAGAGACTCGTTTTTTAGGAATGAGTGATGTTTTTGGGTAGCAACTAGTTCCAAGTAAGTTTGGATCTTCTCAAAACATGGTAGTGTGAAGAGGATGGTTAAAAGAATCACTCGTTGCAGCTGTTCCTCAAAAGGGTAAAAAATCAAGTGGAAGCATATGATCGACCAAAGGAATGGAGGTGATGGTAGGAACACAACCAAGGCTTAAAATGCTAATAGCAATGCAATCACAGAGGTCATTTACTGAAGGCGGGTTTATTTTTTAATGAGCTTGAACCTTGCGTTAACATGTGCTCAGTGGCGGGTTTATTTTTTAACGAGCTTGAACCTTGCAGAAACATTGCTCACAATAGTGGTCAAAGATGTTCACTTCACCACTTAACACGTTAGATTCTTTTGCCAGTCGTTCAACCTACTCAACTGCTCCATCAAATTGATTAGAAATACATATGCATGCCCGAAAAAATGAGTTAAAAACCAACATTTTACTTGAAGTACGTGAATAGTAACATAAAAAGCAGTTTTACCTCTCATTTTTACCATTTCATTTCAAATTTGGGATTTTGGAGCTCTGGAGTGGTTTTCCCCCTCAAATTCCATCAGTTGATTTCAGGAGATCCATAATGGTTCAAACTTACCTGCTCCAAATTTGTCAGAGTCTTGATTGTACAGCAAGACCAGGTCACCTTCTGAAAAGATTCTAGGTTTGACATTTTTGTCAAATTGCGCTTTGACACATTTCTTATGTGCTTTGTTAGCCAATGCAGCGTCACGACGAGTTTCATCCAAGTGGATTAGTTCCAAAAAACGAGCCTCTTCCTCCGAAGTTTCAGGAAATAGATCAATTGGGAGCTTGAGAGATGAAATTTCACACTAAATCAGTAAGATAGCTTCCAGACTATACACCAACTGAAAAGGCATAAATCTGGTCGCATTTCTTATCGATGTCCTATATACCCACAGAGCTGAGTACATGATTAAATGCCAATTCCGTTTGTGGACTCGATTCATTCTTTGCAGTATGCGCTTCAGGACTTTATTGATGGCCTCAACTTGTTCGTTAGCTTACGGATAATATGGAGTAGAGTTGTTGTGGGAGAGTCCTAATTTGGTAGTAAATTCAACCATCATGTGGTTGCGAAAATGCGATCCATGATCTATGGCTATAGCCTGTGGAACACCAAATCCAGAGACTACATGATTGAAAAAGAACAGAGCAGCCGTTTCGTCATTGTTGTTTAATGTAGGCATCGCCTCAGCCCATTTTGTAAAATAGTCGACTATGAATATGATATACACATGCCCCCCGGCCGAGGTGGGGTTACATGTCATAAAATCTATGCCCCATCTAGCGAATGGCCCAATAGAAACTACTGGATGCAGTGGTGCAGGTGGTAATCTGGTTTTGCGCTCGAAAATCTGACAAGCATGGCAACTTCTGACTGCAATTATGCAATCTTTGAATATAGTGGGCCATAAGTAACCAGCTCATAAGATCTTTTGTGCCGTAGCGTAACTAGATTGATGTCCCCCACACGCACCTGAATGACAATCATTCAACACTTTTTCGGCCTCCTCATGCGTGAGGCACCTTCGCAGAACTGTATCGACACCTTTAAGTGAGAGGTGTTACGCTTAAAGGTTTGGGTTTGGAGATAAATCAATATATCTCCATACCATGGATTGCTTGATGATATCAGAAACATAATTTCATCCATGAGTGATGCTTTAGATGTTGTATCGTTGGATGACGATGGGAGATCACAAAGTAACTCCGCGCAGACTAGAGAATTCTTTGATTTGTATTTGGTGAATTCCAGATCAAACTATTGAAAAATGGCTATCCATTTGGAATATTTGCCCCCTAGCAATTGACACGACATAATGTAGATCATAGGGTTGCAGTATGACATAATGGTAGTTTTGTGAAAGAGTATATGGTGTCGAAATCTCTGCACTGCTTGAACAGATGCTAGAGCCAACTTTTCAACATAGGAGTACTTACTTTCTATATCATTTAAGTTGCGGCTTAAATAATATACCGGATGTTCTATTCCATCGTCTTCTTGTACTAAAACCATTGCAATGGTTGTATCTGTAGGGACAAGATACATGTTAAAGTATTTTTGATAATCAGGAGCATACATTAATGATGATTTTACTAGGGAATCCTTTAAAGCATCAAAGGAAGCTTGTGCAACCTGATCCCAGTTGAAGGGTACTTTTTTTTTCAAAAGACGTGTATAACCTTTAGCAAGTTCGGTGTAATTTGGAATGAACCTCCTTAGAAAGTTTGCTTTCCTTTGGAGTTTCTGAATCTGAAGAAAATTTGAAGGTGGAGGCATGTCAATAATTGCCTGAACCTTACATGGGTCGAGTCGAATTCCGTCCTTAGAAACTACAAAACCAAGTAATCGACCAGAACCGACACAAAACACACACTTGTGTGGATTGAGTCGTATCTTGTATTGTCGGCAACGTAGAAATATAGCTCTCAAATGTTGCGGATGATCAATTCGCTTTCATTAATGAGCTAGTATATCATCGAGATATGGTTGAACGATGTGCTTGATGTCGTGGAAGGCGTAGTTCATTGCCCTCTGAAAATTTGCCCCTGCATTCTTCAAACCGAAAGGTAGTTTACGGTACACGAATGTGCCCCACAGACATATAAATGTAGTCTTTGACTGGTCCTGTGGTCGGATATTGATTTGATTGTATCCAGAGAATCCATCCATAAATGAAAAGATTTCGCATCCAGCACATTCATCAATTATCTGGTCGATGAAGGGTGTAGGGTAGTTGTGTTTTGGACAAGCTTGATTTACATCCCTGTAATCGACGCACACTCGAATCATTCCTTGCTTTTTCATCACAGGAACAATATTTGATACCCAATCAGTTAGAGAAACAAGGTAAATGAAACCAACATGTAAAATTTTTTCAACTTCTACCTTAATGGCAACAACTTTCTTTGGGTGAACCGGTCGAAGCCGTTGTTGTATTGGTTTGACATCTGGATACATCTTGATTTCATGTTCAATGATGCTCGAGTGTGGCATTTCTTCATATGACCATGCAAAGAAATCTTTGAATTCGTGAAAGAGAGCGCAATATATTTCTAGTTCTAAAGCAGAACAAGATTTGCCGACATGAATATTCTCTACAACATTAGGTTTGGTCGAGATATTAATGGTGATAGTCTCTTCAATATTGGACAGATTTCACTCGGAATCCACTGTCTTTATAGTATTTGATAGAAAATCAAAAACTAAAGAATGATCAAGGTCGCTAGAATAATCTTCATTGTTATCTTGAAGGTGGGAACGATGGTGGTGATCTTCCCATGGTGCCTCTCCTATCATCATTGATTGAATGATTCCTTCGTTTGTAAAATATATACGAGATCAAGGATCAGGAGAGGTGTCGTACTCTAGAGACTTGTCTATCCAAACACTCGATGAGTGTTGATTTGGGTTTGCCGCCCAGGCCCAGAAAATTGATTGCTACAAAATTTCTATGGGGCTTGGGGGTAACACCTGGCGATGATCCATATTATCAAAATGTTCAGAATTCTTATTAATCTTTGATGATGTAGAAGATATCATATGACAGGTTTCCACTGCGGCCACTTCTGCCAGATTACTCGGAGGCTAGAGGGAAAAAGTAGCCATTAAGGCAGGGTCTTTTAGGAGGCCTACTCTGACATTTTGAAGTGATTGAGAGCTTCCATGGATCATTGGAATGCTTCCAGTAGCTTGTGAACTGTTGGGGAAAAAGGTTAGTTGGTCAACAATTGTAATTCCTCCTTGGAAGGGAAATGCATTCTTTCTAAAATATGTTGACACCATAGCAACCATAGCATAAATCCAGGGCCTTCCTAGTAAGATATTGTAGTCAAGGTTTCCATCGATGACCTCGACTTCAATTTCTACTGTCTTGCCCCCTAGTTCAACTTGCAAGTTACTTAATATCCCATATGGGGTGTATGTTCTTCCATCGAATGATTTTAATGTCATTGATGATCTTGACAAGGGTGGTAAGCCTAACGTTTTCCAGCAACTCATTGACATAATACAGGTAGATGCCCCCTCATCAATGATTGTTTGATGAACAGTTTTGTTGAGGGTTTTTACCTTTATAAGGAAAGCGAGTTAGGCTGGTAACTGAGGTTCGTATCCTTTATGGTTAAATGCCACAAGATTGGAATCCAATGGGTCAATCCCACCTATTGCTGATAACAAAGCATGCTTTTGGGAGGGGAAATTTTGCAGTACTTCAAGTGTCGACATAGCAGATGGCGATTGAGCTAGATCCTCCACTATATTATAATTCTATGCTGCTCGGCCACGAGGATTAAATGTCGATTTATGTACTACTCCCTCTGGCAGCTTTATAGTTAATTCATAAATGATGGGCGGCACAACTTTTGACGAAGTTGTTTTCGAACTACTGGGTTGATCTGTAGTCTTGTTGTTCGACATCTGTGGATTCCCATAATCTTTATTCCTCGTCGATATCAAAGCATCATTTTGCTATTTCGAGATGGATAACGTAAGCACTTGGGATGGGGAAGCATGATCGATAACAACTAGATTAGTTTCTGGGTTTGGAAATAGATCAGTCAATATTACAGAGGTATTTGAAGTTTTTAAAAATTTCTTGACCTCAGCTCGATGTGGACAATCGTTCGTATAATGGTCCTCATTACATATGAAACATGGCTGATTAGGTTTCTTTCGCCCAACAGGGTTTCCAGAAGGTTTCTCAGGAGTTGAATCTTCATGTTTCTTCTTTTTGTTTTTGCTTTCTTCTTGCCCCTTGGTTTCTTTGGTTCTTTGCCCTTGTCAAATGACACGGCATTAACCTCCGAGGCAAGAAGTTTTTCATTTTCTTTTTGACTAGAAATTGCAAGGGCTTTACCAGATGGAGCCTTTGTGGTTTGTGTACTTGAGGTACCAATCACGCCATCACCGGCATGAAAGTCCCTGTTTGATTTAGGAGGGGGAGGAATGGAAAATTCTAGTCTAGGAGCATCAAGAATTTTGTCGTAGAGTGTGCCGGACTGAGTATAGATCAAGTCTAAATATTGTGCATGAGCAATGACTTTCTCTTGAGTGGAAACTCCTCCCTTCGCCACATCTTTAGTAATAGAAGGTAATAATGACTTAATAAGCCACTAAGCTAGAAGCTGATCAGGAGCATACGTCTTTACCATTCAACGACGACGTCACCACTCATGAACATGATAAGATATGTGAGTGGATGTTGTCTGTTTAAAGTTGGTAAGGAGTTCTGTTCCCGTTTCGTACCTTATGGGTAACTGAAAGTGGGTTAAAAAAGTAGTGGCAAGGGTGCTGAAGTTATCAAATGAAGCTCTAGGCAATTCGATGTACCATTTCGCTACCGAATCAGTTAGCATTCGCTGAAAAAGGCGAAATGTAATCGAATCATCATTGAGGGTGTTAGATGAACACCACAAATGAAAAGTCATTACATGATTCGATGGATATTCACTCGGATTTCTATTGAATTTAGGAATATCAGAGGGTTTTGAGGAATCGTTAGCCACCAAGGGGTGTAAGCAATTGGATCATTTGTCAGCTGGTTCACATCTGGTAATTCTAGAGTTGCCACAAAAGGAAACTGTTGATTCATGTTTGGCGAAGCATACCCAGGATAATTTGAGATCGCCTGAGCGGTAGCTCTTCACATACCAACATAATGTACCTAATGCTGATAACTTTGATAAGGTTGATGGGAAAAACCATTATAGTATGGTTATTGATAACCATTTTGAAAATGCAGTTGCCCATTACCTACAAAGCCTTGTTGCTCAAGTCCTCGGTAAGCTTATTGGAATTGCGGTTGTTGATATTGCACCAACCATGGTTGTTGGACCATTTGCTGCTGCCCAATATTGGATGATTGACTAAGATGTGGAGTGATAGTACCTATTTTAGCCTGAGTCATTCTAGTTAAGGAAGCACTAATCTGAGGTTGTGTTTGGTTCGTAGAGACAAGAGGCTGTTGTATTGCAACTTGAGAGACTTGAAGTTGGCATACAACAGACTGTGCTTGTACTTGCGACACAGTTACAATAGCAGGTGTAGTGGTAATATTCGACACAGGTTGGGCTGGTTGTATTGAATATACAATTCTTGGCTGTTGAGGCAGTATTGGTACCCAACCACTGGATGTAATTCCAGTTTGACCTGAATTTTGTTGTGATCTCTCATATGGTTGTTCTCCAGGAGGGAACAATGAAAGAGCATACTGCCTCCCTTATGGTGGCAATCTAGTGCTCAAAGGATAGATTGGTCTTTGAAGACTGGGCTGCCAAATTGAAACTGGTATGCAGGATCAATTTGTTGAGCTTCAACATAAGAAATACCAGATAGGATCCCGAAGGAACAAATAGGAACAAACCATGTCATCGAAACAACCCCTGGGTGGACTCCATCTAGTGTTTGATAACTAGTTGGGACAGATGGTATACCAACAAAGATTGTCTAAGTGGCAACAGGGAGTTCAGTTGTGGCTGTATCAGATGACACAGTCCTAGAGGTTGATGGTTGCTCAGGCATATTTAGTCTATCCAAAAGATCTCCTAGCGATTCGACAAGAACTTGTGATGAAGGATGATTAAAAGAACTAACTTCAGTGGTAGAAGGATATAACTGGATCCCAGTTTCAAAATGCAATGGGGTACTGGATGGAAGATCCTCTACAATCTCTTCTATACAGTCCAGGTGGAAGAGGTAGACCGTCAAGTTCGAAAATATTTCTGGAGCCGAAGAAGGTATAGCTTCTACAGTGACAGAGACTAGAGGGGTGACACCTTTTGAATTCTGGAATTCAACTTCCAGATGTTCAGGTAAGTGAACTTCAGTTTTTGGATCAGCCCTAGATGGAGTTGTTTCAGGTATAGAAGTGTCTACCATTACACTAGGATCAGTTCTAATGTCCTCTTGTAACTGTGGAACTTCTTCTGTACAGGCATATGTACTAGAAATGATTGGAGTAACTGTAGTCTCTGATGATGTTGAAACACAAGTTTCAAATAAACCAAGAGAGGTGGAGTCAGTTAAATGAGACTGTTTTACCTAGAATGGTTTCGTCTCTAGAGTCAAAGACAGTTGACTCGCTAGTCTCCGCGAACGATGGGGTTTTGATTGACTTTCTTCCACGATTTCGGATTACTTGTTCAAATCAAAATTAAAAAGGGGAAAATTTTATTCTGAATTAAATAAAATTTAATGACACTTTGACACAACTTTTCTTTTTCAATTTTTAAGAGTCGAGAAAAAGCTAAAGATGACTCTAGTCGCCTTCGATTTTTAATGAGCGTGAAGTGACAAGTGCTCAGATGGACCTTTTATTTTAAGGAGTTGAAAAGGAACGAAAGTAACTACTCTGGAAATCTAGACAGAGGCATTACCAAACCAATCGCAAAACTGCAAAATACACCTTGGTGGTAAATTAAAGAGAAATTACCATGGACTTATGTACGATAGTCAATCTTCCTAAATGTTGTGTTCAGTGCATTGCAATCGATAGGGCAACAGACACGGCTTCCTATGGATAAAGGATATCAGCCTATTGTGGTCTCCTAATATATACTCGACGGTACGGGGAGCACAAGTCTGTATTAGCACTTGTCGTATCAAAGGGGAGGAATCACCCAACCTTCGATGAAAATGATAGTTACCAAGTTTTACGACGTTGGAACATGTCTCTAGCCTAGACTTCTAGATGTGTTGTGTTAGGTTCCAAAGCGTTGTTAAGTTCATTGAGATTTATTTTAAAGTTGATCTTGTATAGAAGTTTGACTTTCAAGGTTCACCGCGTGATGTAGATGTAAAATTCATAAATATGCAATCTAAAATGATAAACAATAGTTTATTTTTTTTAGCAATGAAAATCCTAGCTACTAAGGAAAGAAGATAACGATTCTTTCAACAGAGAGCAAGGAGCACACACTAAATGCACTTTTCCTAAATCATTTTCTGCACACAGTCTAAATGCAAATGCATGTATTTGTTTTTCATTTTCTTAATGTGAGAATGCCAAAAAGGAAAACTAAATACAGATTTGAACTATTTTCTTCAAAGCGACATTTCGACAATTTCTTTTCAAAATGAAAGGAAGACTAAAATGACACTTTCGATTTCGAATAGAAAACTGCTTTCGACACTTCAAATATAAAAAATTCAAATCAAATACAATGGAAAAAGTACAATCGACTATCTATAAGAGGAAGACTTTATGGCACTCTTCTTTTGACTTCAAAATGACAATCACGACACTTTTTTGCATCAAAATGACAGTTTGATTTAAGCTACTTTTTGACTAAGGATTGTAAATGATGGACAAATACATAAAAACATTTACTAATCCTAATCAATGGAGGCAGAATTATGTAAAGGAAAGAGGCTTCAACAATGAGATACTGATTATGAGCAACAAAACTACTGAATAGAGCTGAAAATAAGGAGAAAAAAACCAAATTTCAAATAGAGAAACAATATCACTCAGTCATCGCACCCGTCCTTCAGGGAAACAAGGATGCATCTCACCTACAACAGACGGGAGGTGTGATGCATATAGGCTTCCAGTTACAAATAGTGTGATGGGCCACGAAGCGAAACTGAGTTGGGTTTTTGCTCAAAATTTGCAGCTGCTCAAAATTTGCAACTAAGTTCAGTGATTTAAGCTGAGCTATGATGAATAGTAAAAACAAAGTACAAGGATATGATCTTAGGAGGTAATTGAGCTACCACGAAGGGCGTTTAATATGCTTGTAAGTCAGAGGTTTAGTTCATAAACTAACCTAGAGATTGACTAAAGCAACATTCATCTACTGTGCAATTGCATAGCAAGAGCAGTTCGAAGGCTATCTGGCTAACTTCAGGGTTCGTCTGTAGTTTATAAAGAAAACAACACTAACAAACCAACAAACTATTCGCTCCCTAGTGGAGTCGCCATTTTGTTTCTAGGAAAACTAGTGTCTTTTTGACTTGCTAGTCCCACTGAGATGGGTAGCTATCTTAAAAACAAACAATCAAAGCACTTTGTGATTTCCTTTATATATGATAGATAAGAGAGAAGCAAAGAGGGCCAACATGGATCTTCCGCTTGAATCCTTGCTTGATTTCTCTCTCCCTTGATGGAACTTGTAACTCCTCCCCTACTTGTTGCGTTTTAGAGAATACCTGTAGAGACAAAGTAACAAAACACCATCAAAGCATATCGATCTATAATATCATAAACAATACAGAATTAGAAATACATTGACCATACAATTGCATTCACAAATAACAAGATTAAAAAATACACAATTATATGGAGGAAAACTCAAATAACTTTATTAATAGTAGAAGAGAGGATTACAGCCCAGCTGTCTAATCCAGCATCATCCTCTCAGCATCAAAGCCCTCTTCACCTCATGAAAAGCAAGATCACCCAATAATACAATGCTTCTTCTCAAAGACAAACTAACAACACTTCTTTACAAATTACAAAATTCCAGCCTCAGATCTCTCAGATGAGGGATCCATTTATAGATGTTTACAGAGGTGTGAGCCATCTCTGGGTTTTTGATTAATGTCATTCCACTTGTAGTTTTTAGTTCCACTTGGATATTTCTCGGATCTCTTACTCATCCCTGGGCGAATTCAGAGAGGCAACTGTCATAGAGGAAGTTTCTAGAAGATTCCATGAGTATCCACTTAGCAAACTGCCTTAAACATTTGTCCATTCTCGCTCATCGCACCCCACAGAAGGCCTCTTTAGTATGCATCACACCTTTCTAGTGTAGGAGTCAGTATGCATCACACCTTGACCAAGGAGTAGTCAATATGGTCCAGTTTTGGCCAGTTCTGAGTGGCTTTTCAGGTGGAACTTCTAGGAAATGATGTAATCAGTTGACCATGATCTTTTAGGGTATGAAATAACACTTTTAGGGGTTAAAGAGCCCTTGGTTTATTGAAATATATGATTGGTGTTGTAGTGCCCAAATATGTCTATAACAGCACCTCCTCATCCCTCCTTGGAAGTGCCACCCATGGACTAAGTCAAGTCTTGTGCTTCTACTACAGAAATTTCCAATGAATTTTCTAGCTCCTTACCACTTATTAATGAGTGTCTTGTACCTCCTTTATGTATTGATCCTCCATTATGTCCTCAGGTTAATTTCAAGAGTGCAACTATGTTAGAATGTCCTTGGCATGGTCAACCTTTCCAGACTGGGCAGTTTGATTTCCTTTGGCATGGCCCCACATTGGTGAGCCATATGGTATCTCTACCCTCCATGAGTTCACATATAGAAACCCTTTTTCTGTGCTTGATTGTGGGCACACATTAGCATGACCTACTGGATTACCTTGCACTTGTACATATTGTACATATGAGTGTGATCCTTTATCTCTTTTTTGGTTTGGTGTATGATGTGAGTATTTTTCATGCCTTATTTATGCCAAAATCCAAAAAATGATAAAGTTCAAAATAGAAAAACACATGAACCTATTTTTACCTCCTCCATGTTTATTTCTTTCATTATGTGATTTAACCATGGGTCTAGTCTTTCTGGATGATTTTTATAGGATAGGGTGGTGTTTCTCTTGTGACATCCATTAGACCTTAGGTATGTTTCTCTTGGACTTGGCATATAGGGCTAGGTCACATATCACTGTCACCATTGCATTTTGATTGTCATTTGCCATATTTATGCCTTAGGTCCGACCCTGTCAAGTTGTGACTTTCATCACTTCCTTTACGCATGTCGTAACTTGGCGGTAGAGCTTACCCGCTAATGGATACCCTAGTTAGCACCTTTTTTCAGAGTTGGTGTCCTTGAAGTAATTTTTTACTCCTTTTTAGAATTCCTCATTCTGACCTACCATGACCTAGAATTTGAGCCATATGTCCTGCTCTTCATCTCTTTTTGGCTATACCCCAGGAGGGTTCCACCTTTTTCATCCCTTGTGATTTCCACTTTTTCTCAGCCTACTTCTGCATGATGAGCCTTGGTTTCTCCCTTCCATCGTCATCATCTTCTTAGCTTACCATCCGATTTCACTTGGTGTTTACCCTTTTAGTGAGCACCAATATTGCAGCAATAATGCTGCAAATCCGGGGGCTCTCTACTTTACTTTTATCAACTTGGTAGGTCATAACAAACTTGGAAGCAACAATGATGTATGCACAAGTACTAGCTCTTACTGCAGGCTGTCACTTGGTCAGCTGGCGCAAGTTCGCTAGGAGCTTAAGGTAACTTCAATGAATTCTTAGAAGAAGCTTTTAGCTATGATGAAAGAAAGCTAACTCTACAGAGGCTATTTTATTTGCAGAAAGAGAAGGAAAATTGAAATGTAACGCAAACCCTAGTAAACCCTAATTTACCTATTAACTCTACTTTTGCTAGAAAATAGATGAAAACTGATGAAATGAGTGCCATTGACTACTAGAAAGGTAAATTGCATTTATTCAAGCTACTTTTGAAAAGAAATGAGAAGAAAACATCTTTTTGTGCTTTTGAATGTTTTTATGTGAAATTATTATGCTTGTGATTTATCTGGTTGTGATTGTGCAAAGGTTTAGTGGCGAAGGAAGGTGGAGTTGGTTTTTGCAGAGGTGGAAGAAGGTGTGGAGAGGTCCTAAGAAGTCCCTAGTACCCTTCTGAAGACTTTCATAGCGATCGGACTTTGAAAAATCACTCACAGGAAATTCTACAGGAGGCTGCAGGGGATCTATAGGAGGATCTACAAGAAGATCTACAGGAGGAGGCGACGAGCTATTTTTGGAGTTTTGAAGGTGGAAAAATGTTGGAAAAGGATAACCGAAAGCTAGATGAAGGTGTTGAGGTGTCTGCAGCTTGTCAAGGAAGATCAAGTAATAACATAATGGTTGGATTTAGTCGGGGGGAAGACGGAGGGTCAGTCTTTTTCTGCATAAATATTACCTCGAGAGATGGGGGGAGGGCTTTTTTGGGGGCAGAATAGCTTTTGGATTTATTGTGCTAATAAACAAGACTGTTTGGGTCAAGAAGGAGCCTTTTTCCGATTTATCTTCCTTTTCTTTCAGAATCATGGTGTTGTCGCTGGCATAAATATAAATATGTTGTCTTTGTGTATATTGATAACAGACAGTTCGTGTCTAGTCTTGGTTATTCAAATATTATTTGTTACCATGGTTAATTCATGAGCGATTGCTAAATCGAAACCTTGTTAAACATCAGTTGCAAGTTTTATTTGTATGTAAATGAATGTGTATTCATGTATGAGTAATTAGATTTCAACTAAGATTTAATACAACCTTGTTCACCTGTGAACCAGTAATTGATTCATTTGGACTTGGAATCTATATATGATCTTTAATATCTTTTTGTTATGCTCCTGCAGGATAAATTAGAATAGTTAGGACTAGCATAAATAGTTAGAATCAGTATAGATAGGATCTGATACATATAGGTTAATTGTTTCTTTTGTTGATTTAAAGGAAGTCTTCCTCCAAGGAGCAATTTTTCAACACCTATAACAGTTTATGGGATCCTTTAAAACCCATCGGAACTAGTTGTTCCAAAAGAAAGCAGATCTAATCAGGGTCTGCGATAGGGTTGGATCCCGTTTGTTGGCACACAAAAATTCGTCGTGTCAACACGCGGCCACTTCAGGAAAGTTATTAATAAAAGAAAGAAAATTTACATAAGCGTCTCTCATGAACAATCAACCTACAAATGACCCTCCATGCTCTTTAAATAGAGATCATGGACCAATTGAATGTTAAGCCACGGATCAAGTGTGGGTAATATCAAGGATAGAATGAACCGTCAGATCACTTCATGTCTAGAACATATCGTGATTGTCAGATTGTAAGTTACAAAAGTACATAGTAAAGGAACGCACTTTACCTAACTCTACACTAAACCAAGTTGTACTTAACTATTTCCTGTGTCATAATATCCTAACATAATTGTATTATATAATTATAAAGTTTTATAATTATCAAATTATATAGTTTATAACTACATTATATAGTTATAATGGTAAGGTTATATAATTATTAAATCATATATATTATATATATATATATATATATATATAATATATATATATATATATATATATATATATATATATATTATATATAAATAAAAATAAAAATAAAAATTAAAAAATAGGGCCAATTAAGGAAGAAGATTAAGCTGGATAAATATGTCATCATATACTCGATCAATGTCTTCATCAATGATGATGGTTGCTTTTAATAAAAAATTGATAGATCTTGAGAATAAGGTCACTTGACATCCTGAAAAAATCGAGAAACTCTAGGACACAATGAAGAGAATAGAGAATCAACTCGAGCATAATCATAACGAATTTAAAAAGGATGTTGAACTGTATTTGTGAAAAGTTGAAAAGTACGCCTGATCAACTACCCAAAAATAATGAAGCTACTCAACATCCAGATTCTTTGGATACATCAAACTCATCAAACACACATCAAACCCCTAAGTCTCCAAAAACAACTTCCATGCCCAATCAACAAAATATTAACATGAAATTTCAAAATATACAGCTACGGAATCAATACTCAAATATGTAGCTCTCGAATCAATACCCCTTCTTCACCCCACCAATTGCTACATATCAACAAAGAGAAAAACTTGAGCTCTCCAAATTTGATGGTAATGAAAAATACAATGTTGCATGGTTCAATAAAGCATAATAATATATCGAGATTTACGGTATTGACAATGATGATGAAATATCAGGAATGCATCCATGAAATGGAAGGCAAAACATATAATTGGTATATGTGATGGAAGAAAATGACACATGCTATCAGTTGGAAGAAATTCAAAAATGCATTCTTTAAGAGGTTCCAAGGTGTCAAAGAAGAAGATTTCTTTGAAGAACTCACCAGGCTGCACAAAAAGGAGATGTGGATGAATACACTAGAGAATGGGAAAATCTAGCTACACAAGTACGTGGGTTATCAGAGACTCGTCTTATTCAATCATACATCACGAGACTTAAACCACATCTCCAGGTTGAGCTTAAGTTTCATGACATCACTTCTATAGAAGAAGCAAGACAGAAATCAAAAGCTATAGAAAAGAAGCTTGAAAGGATATAATGGCCAAAGGTTGAAACATTATATTCGAGACGAAGATTTCCCCAAACTGCTAACGCGGATAATACAAAATGTGTTCCACCACAGCTACATGAAGGAGGGAAAACTAATTTGGACATGCAGAGAATGAAAGAAGATAAGTGCAAACATAGTGGCGAAAAATGGGATTCTAAACATAAATGTGTTCGGGGAAAAGAGACCAAGAACCTATATACATGTGAAGCAACCAATGATCTAGATAGTAAAGGATCAACTGTAGAAGAAGTTGAAGATTCTCCGCAATTTTCTCCATAATAAGATAGCGAGAACATTCTGCAAGTGTCATTATCAACCATGACAACTATATCTCAGCCCCAGACATTAAAGTTAAAAGAGCAAATGTAATGGTTCTTTGGACTCAAATATGGCGAAAAGGATCAACATTTTTGCATATCCCATTCTCAACATGAAATTGATGGTAGCTCATGCAAAGAAAATTGAAAAAGTAGGGAAATGTCGTAAAGTCAAATTACAGATTCAAGGCTACAATCTAGAATCATCGTTCAACATTGTATCATTAGGAGGAGTGGATGTGGTCCTAGTTATCCAATGGCTACAAACCCTAGGCACCTACTCTACCAACCATCAAAAACAATTTATGATGTTTAGATGGGATGGGCAGAAATACAAGTTATATGGATTCGAGCCCCCTCATAATTAAATTGTATCATCATGCCAGATGATGTTGATTCGGAAGGGAGCACCAACATATGTAGTGCAATGTCATCATATGGAGATGTTGGCTTCATGAAGAACCATCTGAAGTTCAAGAACTACCACCTGAAGTTCAAAAAATGATTCAAAAACACAAATAGGTGTTCCAAGATATCCCTATGAAGATGTCACCTAAAAGAGAAATCAATCACATAATCGAAGTTAAATCAAGGTCAAACCCTATCAATATCATGTCATATAGATATTCACATCATCAAAAACCTAAAATCAAAAGATTAGACCAAATTTTTTTGAAGTGTGGAATCATCTCAAAGAGTAGAAGCCCTTATGTTGCTCCAATGGTTCTAGTCTGAAAGAAGAATGGACCCTTTAGACTGTGTAGATTATCGAGGACTGAGAAAGGTAACGATTAAGAACAAGTTTCTAATCCCTTTTATAAATGAAATGTTAGATGAATTTCATGGAGCCCAATATTTTTCAAAATTGGACTTGAGATCGAGATACTACCAAATCATAATAAGGCTAAAAGACATAGAAAATATTTTTTTTCAAACACATGAAGGTTATTATAAATTTAAGTTAATTCCCTTCAGATTGACTAATCCTCGAGCAACATTCCAAGCCACCATGAATGAGATAATTTGTTTGTACCTAAGGAAGTTTATGTTTGTTCTTTGACGATATTCTAATCTATACTAAAACCTGAAAGGAGCATCTACAACATTTGGTGCGACTTCTCACTATATTAGAACAATGTCAGTTCTATGCAAAGATGTCTAAGTGCACTTTCGGAAAAAAAGAGGTAGAGTACTTCAAACAAATAATATCCAAGGAAGGAGTAAATGTAGATCCTAATAAGATCAAGGCTATAAAAGAATAGCCAAAACCGATTAATATTTCCAAATTAAGAGGATTTTAGGGTTGACTAGGTATTTTCAAAGGTTTATTAAAAACTATGCCCATGTAATCACATCCCTAACAAACCTTCTAAAGAAGAACTCATTTCAATCAGATGATGAAGTAGAAAAGTGTCTTGAAGGCTTTAAGGAAATTGTGTCTAATGCACTTGTCTTGGAAACTCCAAACTTTTCAAAGCAATTTGTAATTGAATGTGATGCTTTAGGATTTTGCATAGGAGCAATGTTAATCTAGGATGTTCACCCAATCGCGTTTGAAAGTAGGAAGCTCAATAAGCGAGAATGTGTCAAGTCTATATACAACAAGGGTAATTACATGGACATGATTGTTTGAGATGTCATTGATGTAAGGACAAGTATGGTTGACCAAGAAGCCTTCTTGCTCATTTCGGGGGTGATGTGACAATGGTGGACTCTGGTCATGAGTGCTTGCAAGCAATGTCACGGGCTAGGAAGAATTTCAAGGTTGTAGAGTTCTGATTGGGTCTAGGAAAGCTTGTTGCGTCAATAGGTCAACTATAGTCATCGAAGGTATTGACAACTCTAGAGCAGGTTGTTCAACATGCCCTGCACTACCTAGAGTCACATAACCTTAGCGACCTGGTTACTTTCGGCATGTGATTCTCTCCTACAAACAAGCATGCTATGCGATGCAACTTTTTGGAGGACAGTCCTAAAATTTATCTTACCATGATGTGTCACTTAATCTAGCTTAAGCCCTTTTGCAGGCAAGGAAATAAAATTATGTTAATGACTATCAAAATTTGGAAAACATTGGTTTGGTGGATTCCTGAAGCCTCCCATCACAAATAGGTCCTCGTAGATTGGGCACTAATGATGCAATATATGCAACCCTTATATGCAGGTGAGATTGGGGTACCCATGATAAAATTGATTAGGATTCAAGGAGGGGAAATCATTATTTGTTGTGCTAGTGGTCACCTAAGAAAGTTGTAAGTTAGCCAGTGGTTTTGATGGTGGATTGGACACTCGTAACAACATAGATTATTCCTTTATACAGCACAAAAGTCAGATCTACATAAAACATATGTCAGCTCCCTCCTTCCAAAAGACACGACAATTCAGGTGAGGCTTGACCACTATAAATTAAAAGCTCATCTTCCCAATTTGGCATGAATTCAATCAAGAAAGTACAAAAAGGAGTTCAAGTTTGAAAAAGCATCTTTTAGGGTCCATATCTCATGACCCTGGGAACTAGTTGAATGAGTAAGGCGTGAAGTTTATCATTGGATTTTGGTTAAGCTTTTCTAGGCGATTTTCTATTGATTTCGCGGCATCTTCTTATCAGTTTGGAGTATTGTGTCACCCTCCTTGTGGCACTAGAACTTGGCTCTTTTACCACAGATATTTCGACCTATCTTGGAGTAGACCTCAACTAAAATTAGTACAGACTTCTAACCTGTAATAAGCGCTTGGACCTGTGACTAAATCAATGGAGATTTGACCCTAAGGCAGCACCTCGGTCTCTGAGGTTCGAACCTTACAACTCGACCTAACCTTCCTCAAATTAGACCATGTTAAGGAGAAGACTTTGATCACATAAATAAGATTTGGCCCTATCAAGGAGAAGACTTTGATCACATGGATAAGATTTAGGCCTATCAAGGAGAAGAGTTTGATCACATGGATAAGATTCGGCCCTATCGAGAAGACTTTGATCACATGGATAAGATTCAGAGCTAAGGTTTTAACTTATGACTAGGAGCATATTTGGCCTCAATTTGGGAAAAAGACTTTGAACATATACTAGCTTTGTTTTTAGCTAACCTTGAAGATATTCTTAAAGCCTAAGATTGATCCTTGTAGTGTGATCTTGGAAAGATTATATTTGAGTAATCCTTTCGAGCAAATATTGAAGACCATTTAGAGTTGTCTTTAATGCCCTCTTGAGCAAATTTGTTAAGCACTTCTTGAAAGCATAACCAAGGCAAATATTGAGGAGCTAGATCTACATAGACTTGAAGATATTTTAGTGAAGCAGTTTTTTAAAGGCATCTCTAAAAGCATTTTTTAAGGCATCTAAAAGCAATTCTATAATCATTCCAAAGTAGCCCCTTGAGACCAACTTGGAGCACATGTTGAAGACCTTTTAAATCAATGGTAGGAGATCATGGAGCAACATTTTACAGAGATTTGTTGAAGCAAATTTGAAGATCCTTAGAACAATCACTTGGAACAATATTGAAGAAGTCTAGAAGTCACCTTTCAGAGCATATTTGAAAAATCTTGAAGCAAAAATTTCGAGTTGACATTATAGTCCTCAATGCAAACCTGAAGCAAAACCTTGGAGTGGACATTATAGTCCTTAACCCTAAAGCAAAAATTTGGAGTCGACATTATAGTCCTTAACACAAACCTGAAGCAAAAATTTGGAGTCCACATTATAGTCCTTAACACAAGCTTGAAGCAAAAATTTAAGACCAAGTTGGAGCTTGAATTGATTTTTTAGGAATGGAATCCTCATAAGAGGTTGGAGCCTTGTCGAGACCAAATTGGAGCCTAGATTGATCTTTGAAGATTGGAGTCCTCATAAGAGATTGGAGCCTCATTGAGACTAGGTTGGAACCTGGATTGATTTTTGAAGATTGGAGTCTTCAGAACAAGTTAGCTTGAATTGATAATTGGGGATTGGAGTCCATATTCAAGGTTGGAGCATTGAAAAAATTAGATTTTTTTTTTTATATTGATTGGAGTCCTCGCTGTTTTTATTAATAAAAATATTTTTTTTTTATTCTACATCTTGTGCTTTGGTAAAATTTACACCCTACCCCTCAATATTTCCAACAATTATTATTTGGACATTTCTTTGAATTGTATCCCCTGATTATATAAATATTGGATCTCCAAAGTTTGACCAAATCTTGAAAATTGTAAAAGCTAAGAATAGTCTTAAATTTCAAAATATTCGATTGCTCTCAAATTTAGCCCAAATGGCACTCAACAATGGGTATCCAAAAATGTGACTATTTTAATATATATATATATATGAACCTTCTAAAATACACTTAATAAATTAAAACATGTCCAACTATTGATTGATGCCAACATGAGATGTCCTATGTTTATTCTACGTTAAAAACTTATCCCATCCTCAACCCCATAAAGTATAATATGTCCATAAACTATAATATGTCCAGCTATTTAATGAAAGTATAATATGTCCATAAACTATAATATGTCCAGCTATTTAATAATGTCAACATGAGATGACCTATGTCCATCCTATCTAGTTCTCAATCCCATAACAATCCCATACCAACAAAAGATAATTTGACCATGTGTTGAATTTGACTTGGCACTCCCAAACCACAAACGCAAAATTGTGAGCTTTGTAACGTTGAACTCAACCGCATATTATATCAACAACCTATCAATATCCAATAATGATTTTTTAAAGAGTTCAACCATCAAAATTTATATATATATATATATACACCATCACCATTGGAAACTAACACCTTGGAATGATGGAACTTGCGGCATTGTAAACAATTTTGACTACATGCTCCTAATCTAAAAGTTGTATCAAAAGCATATCATTAGCTAATAATAGTAGAATGTAACCATGTAACCAAGATATTTTACTTTGTTGTGCGTGGTTTTTGTGTTATAGAGTGCTTACTAAATAGATTTCAGAGAGTTTGAAGTGAATAAATTTCATTACCTTTGATAACCTTGTTAAATCACTTACCGTACTTGCAACTTTAACCAAAATATTTAATATTAAAAAGTAAAAAGCCCAAAGTTTCCACCTAAAGCTAAGTAAAAATCACCAAAATCATTGACATTCAAAGAGCTTCAATTATTTTTCATAATTATCCCCAATCAAAATTATCGACATGCTCATTAAATACTAACGACCATCTTACTCTTGTTCTCTAATAGAAGTCTCACTCATGTTTAAGAATTTTGCACCGTCATAACAAAAACATAAGGAAACGCATGAGATTGTCACATTGTTATTATTTTAATCATTTGATCCAACTGTTCAAACTCATTGAAACCTCAAGTCCACACAATATTGACCCTTTAAATGCAATGACAAGGAGATCTACAATCAGGTTCATTGTGGGGATGCCTCAAACCAATTTGAGTTAAAACTCAATTGAAAACTTGAGTTTATACAATATCGACTTCAATGACAAGTAGTTCAACCATATATGTTCATTTTTACAATTCTATAGTGTCATCATTTATGCATCTTCAATCTGACAGTGAAAACAGAAACGCTACCAACACACTAAACTTGGTTAATTGGATTTTTAAAACTGAAGCCAAATTAATGAAATTTGCATACATTACTTACCTTATACTGGATAATTATCTTGAATCCACTTGGGAAACACAACCTTTATCCCTTAACCATCTACTATAATACTAATTTCTTCAAATCTATGTTGCACGAAACTTCTAGGAACCCGACGTTTTGGGACATACCCATACCCGAAACTCGGCCGAAACTTTACCGAAACTCGACCATTATGTAATCATCTATGAGAGTTAATATAGACTTGGTTTTCCTTATCAATTGTAATCTATGGGTCTTATTCCCTTTTCCTTGCAGGATAATGTGTTATTATTCACTTATTTAAGAAAAACACAAACAATTTTTTTTTATATATATAAACATATATGGCATTTCAGCCAACGTTTTCATTTTTGAGAGGTGACATTTCTAAACATACCCGTTTCGGAAACTCTGGAATGTTTTGGCGTTTCGTGCAACTTAGCTTCAAATATACCTTTATTCCCTTGATGTCTCATTGGATGGTTTGCTTTAAATGCCTTACTGAGGGTTATTCAATTCATCAAACAATATATAGTGTGGTGAAATGGTATGACTTAATTAATGCATTCACAACTGTTTAGATCTGTTGGTACAAACAGACAGTACCAATGTTTCCTAAATGCAACGTTCTGAACTGAATACCATCTTTTTCCAACTCACAAGTAAAGAAAAATAGCATGCAATCTTCGTCTGTCAACAGTGCAAAAGGTTCCTCAAATTATGGACAACCAAATAATATCTTAAATGTCACGTCTTTTATTGGGCAGAGCAAGATGGTCTGGCACAAAAGAAAACTTGCTTTCACTAATTTTTGTCAATGATTGCTGGTCTCTCTTGAAAAATGCACAGCTTCAAACTAAGAATTGCTTTTAGAGTTCCAGATAGATGTCATAGATCTTACAATAAAAGGTATCTTTGTACTCATTCGCAAAGCACAGAATGTATGGCATGTTTGAGCGGGACAGTACTGATTACTTGTGCCAATACCATCCTTTTGAAATAATTGCAACATAAAAGAAGGAAACATAAATGTTCATCGAGTTGGCTTTCGCATATCCCTTCAAATACCAGCTGAACTGCAGACCATACTCTCAAATTATAATCAATAAACAGCCAAGGTTCTTTATGAGGGTCTCATAAAGAAGCGACATTAACATGGAAAAATAAAGTAATGAAATAAAAAGCATGTTATGATGGATTTTAATAGTACAAAACATTAAACATAGTAGACTAGGCTTGTCAGGCTGATGTGGACTCAGCCACAACAGTCCCACTATACAGAATGTGAACTTGTGTTCTACAAATGCGGTATGCAAATGCACACTTATTTGTAATATTAATAATTACCATCATGTACTGTTCGCAAATGCCAATCACTAAACATTTGGTCAACCCCTCTACATGATTTTAAAAAACACTCATTTAATGCAGTTCGCTTTACAAGAAACATTTCTTTTGCCTCAAATGAAGCTATTAACATCTCAAGACTGCAATAACTAATATTCTACTCCGACTTCCCAAACTGCTCTCAATTTATACTCCAGACCATAAAAGGGGATGGACCTTTTGGAGTATCAGCACGTTGAGCATTTCCTTTTGATACAATTCATCATATTCGTAACTGTATTCACTATACTGTAATGTGAATAGGAAAGACAGATGCCAGACACAAGTTGCCAAACCCTATCCAGAACCATACAATGGAAATCAGACAATGCTAGGTGGATCTCCTATCCAATTACATACAGCTCTAGGCCATCTGGTACGAATACAATCTACAAGTGGAGCATGTTGTGAAGCCTCATCTTTTGACAGAGAAGGACCTTGAACTTCAGTAGAACCATTCTTACCACTTGGGCCATCACCATGCGATGAAGATACATCTGCCATAAACTCTTCAGGGGTCCACTTTGGTGGGACATTAACATGGACTATTGTTAACCTCGGCCTTTGCTGCAAAGTTTCTCCAACGGTTTGTGTACCATTTGTTACAGACTTGGCAATTCCATTGAAATGGTATAAATCAAACAGCTTTCTACCCATGAGACCGCTAGAATCCTTCAGCCCTCCCAAATTCGTATCAAGCTGCAACAAAACTTGCCAAAATTCATTCCATACAACAAAGTCAGTACTGCAAAGATTTTCTAGTCTATCACGAGGCATAACAATATTCATGTCCCTGAGCAACTGCTGCAGAGCATCTGAACTGATAAAACCCCCTCCACCACTCTGATCATGAGCATCAAAAGCCTTTCTAATTCTTGCCTCTCGATATTCCAATTCATTTTCATTTTGCACACTGATGTCAAAAGCAAACAACACTGTATAATGAGACTCACTTCCCACTACCCAAATTGGCCACTTTGGTCGTTTAAGATATTGGCCAACCTTGCAAAAGTTGAGTGATTCTAGAAGAGAAAGAAATCCTACTTCCACTGTTGAAGGTAACCCCTTCAGAAACATGCCCTCACCCAAATCCATACGGCCATCAAATACATTGGAAACTGCTTGTCCACAAAGTAGTAAATTTACAATCTCCTGTAATACCAACAAAAGTGACACATTAACAATATAATACTTTCTCTAGTAGGACAACACAGCTTCATTTCAACATTTTCTAATAGACATGAAAACAATATATAAAATAATGCCACAATCAATCAAGATTAATAGGTGATGAAACAGGTTTGATAAAACAAGTGAAAAAACCATAAAATAACCTTTTGAACTGCAGTTCAGTACAACAACTATTTACTGGCAATGGTAGCAAAATTTGAATAGGATTCGCACAGCCCAACCATACAACATAAGCATAACCAAATGATCTAGAAAGATGTATCCAGTTATAGTTGTCGGTTGCCAGGACAGAAAACATTTCAGAAAGTTAAATGATCCCCACCTAAATTCCAACAAAATGAGGCAATTTAAGAAAGCAACCAAAACATGCATCATATTCTTAACTATAACATGGACATACTATCTTCATATGAACCTACAGATTAACAAACATAGCGTGTGGAGTCTCAATTTGACTTGAGTGTGACCTTGAAAGGTTCAGTAGAGTCTTGTCACAGGTTGATTCTTGTTAGAGTCTAGACCAGCTGAAATAATGGCATAATGAAAGAACAGAAGTTACAGAACCAAACAAACATTATATATGACTTGCATCCAATAAATGCTGAAGCCAGTGAATGTAAAAACTAAAATAAGGATATCAATCAGTGTTGCACGAAGCACCCCCCCCCCGGTTCCAAGCCCCGAAGCGCGTCCCGTACGGAAGCGCCTAGGAAGCTTGGCCGGAAGCGGCGCTTCTGAATTCGGAAGCGTCGCTTCGGCATTTTTAAACGCTTCCTGGAAATTTGGAAGCGTTGTACGGAAGCGTCGCTTCCGAAGCGCGCTTCGTACGGCGCTTCGGGCGTCGGAAGCATGGCGCTTCGGAGGAGGAAGCGTATGCTTCCTGGACGCTTCCCGGACGCTTCCGTACGCTTCCAGAAAAGCTTCCGGAAAAGCGTTTAGAAAATCGTTTTTTTTTCAAATTTTTTTAAATTTTAGGTGAGTTTGCTTGTTGGGGTGGGTCCACCTTGGGTTAGGGTGATGAATGAAGGCAAAAAAAATATATATATAAATATAGCAGAAGCTCCCTCATGGTAATGTTAAATTCTTAAAGTAAAAGGATGAAAATGAA
>APFE030898422.1:74089-94202 GCA_000404065.3 Pinus taeda
TGCCACTGTATGCTGCAACCTATCCCTATACACCACTAGATACCCCCGACTATGACTATACCATCATGTACCCTCCTGTGTCTTGCCTGTGTCACTGCACCTATCACTCTGCGCACGTCCTCAATGCGATGCAAGTCACTCCTCCTAACCTACAGTGTAAACCAACATGGTATGGTATACCACCATGTATATACATGCTCCTTTGTAGACCACTGCTCCTCGTTGCATAGCCTTGCACACCACTGGGTGCTATGGCCTAGAATTGGGTCTGTATGCATCAGGCCACATCCCTCTATATCACACTGAACGCTACAACCTGACTCTAAGTAGTCTTGTGTATCACTACCTACTATCATACCATCTTGTAACATATGGTATCCTGCATGTGCCAAAGTGTCTGCCACTCTAATAGTGACCCCACCATGACACGCGGCATGTCCCCTCATCCATCCTAGTAAACCTGAGCACCCTAACTCCACTCCTGCTGGGGGGATATCTTTGCTATGCCGATCATCTGTGACCCATGAGTCCTAAACCTCAATGGGAGAACATTGTCTCCATACAATATCCAGTCTGGTGGCCTACCTAAGCCACCTCCTCGAACCAACTCCTGCCAGAGAATGTTAATCATCCTGCACCCGCATTCACAACCAACATGCCAAAACAACCAATGGATTTTGCTCACAAACCACCTAGCCACTAGCGTCAACTGGAGCTCCACTAAGGAATGCATGCGCTCAGGCATGGGGTTGACTACCTCATTAATGCCATAGCCATCCCGCATGTCTGATATCGGATAGGAAGCCCCCCCCTAGATCCCAATGCCAACTTGGGCCTCAAACACCCTTAATGTCTGAGAGCTCCCACTAAGCTTTACTCCGAACTACGACCATCTCCATGAGTCTAGCCCACTCCACCGGGTACCAACTCAATCTCTCGCCATCCAACCCCAAGAGAGGGATCGAATGCACAAACTCTAGCACATAAAACAAGCCCGACATGAGGTTTTTGCATCTTGTGAAACTTTGACCGTCTCATCCCACTACCCAGGTCAACACATGAGATCTAACTAAGTAGATCTGTCTCTCTCTCTCCAATGGGCAAAGGTGACCCAATAGTGTTGCTAACCTAGTCATCCCCTTTGGTATATCTAGACAACTCTGCCTCTCTCAATCCAATGCGTAAGGATGTGCTAATAACGTTGTAGATCCTGTGAGTGTGCCTCTGAGGTGAACTGTAGTGAAATCACAACGTGTGGTCTCTATGCTACCCCTCATCAATGGCTAGCCCAAGGGATGGTTGCACATCCTCCTCCATCACGGATCGACATGAGCCTTCGACTTCTCCTCCATAGACAACCCAATATACACGATATGCTCACTAGTCAGCTGTAGGCAACTGTTGTTTGGCAACTCCATCATAGATATGGAGGCCTCTATACCTATTGGCTCCTCAACAACAATGGAGTTGTCTTCTTGCACCTCACCAACTTGTGGTGCATTGTTATCACCTGAGAACTCGGTCACAACCCCGAATACCTCATCAATGGGTGTATGCTCAACTATATCTTTGCCAACCATGGCCCCTTTAACTACTTTTTCATCTTTTTTCTTAATACTTATCATCATCCCTGCAAAATCCCATTGAATCTCCATTAGTTTGTGCATACCCCTTAGTTCACAGAATTCCAAAAAAGAGAGGGTCCCCTGAATGCCATGACCCAATGATTGGTATGCCCTCCAGTTTTCCCCCAATAACCCCACATCTATTGCAATCATGTCCGAATTCCCAACTAAGGAATGAATCAACTTCTTCCCCACATCAATCATCATTTGTTGTATCCTCACCACCTCATTCTAGGCGACCGCCATGTTGTTTGATTCTAATATTTGCCACACGCTGAGCCAAGATTATGGCTCTGATACCACTGTTATGTTCCTAAACAAGAATTTAAGTCATAAACCCATTAAACAAACAATGCAACAATGGAAAATTAAAAACATTTAGCAAACACCCATGAAACACTGTAATACTGGAATTGTTGAGCCATATATTATGAAATATGAGAGCATGCGTACAATATATAAATGGAGTAGTGCACCTAGGCTTGTCTCAAGGACAAGCTGGACCACACCCAGGTGGTAGAATAGCTGGAACGATGGTTTTTCAATTGTTGCTCTACTATGCTCTGCACTATGATCTGCTGACTTCGGCCTGCTGGAAAGTGCCCAAAAACAGCCCAAAAAATTCTGCCCTTTTAGCCTTACACTCCTTGGACAAAACCAAGAAAACCCAAAAGGGAATTTCTCTGATTTTGACTTTAGATTTTTGGCCTCTTGGGAACTGCTCTCCCGCTACATTCGCTGATTTTCGACCTACTGGAAAGTGCCCAAAAATTGCCTAGAAAATTCCACCCTTTTAGCCTTAGACTCCTTGGACAAAACCCAGAAAAATCCAGAATGGAATTTCTCTGATTTTGACTTTAGATTTTCAACCTTTTGGGAGCTACTCTCCAACTACATCTTGCTGACTTTCAGCTTGCTGGTAAGTGCCCAAAAACTGCCCAGAAAATTCTGCCTTTTTAACCTTAGACTCCTTGGACAAAACCCAGAAGAGAATTTCTCTGATTTTGATTTTGGATTTTTAGCCTTTTGGGAGTTGCTCTCCGGCTACATCTGTTGACTTTTGGCCTGCTGGAAAGTGTCCAAAAACTGCCCAGAAAATTCTTCCCTTTTAGCCTTAGACTTCTTGGACAAAACCCAGAAGGGAATTTCTATGATTTTGACTTTGGATTTTTGGCCTCTTGGGTGGCTAAATCAACCTCTGTGTATTTATGGTTGCCCAAAAAACACGCAGTCCCTTCCTCTGCGTGGTTGGCTGAGCTATGAATCGTTGTTGGAAACTCTTGCAATCTCTATGGAACAACCTCCCTAGGGCAGGCATAGATGGTCCCCCGAATTAGAGGTTGAATCTTCTTTGCGAAAGACTCGTGGCTAAACAGCCAATAGACTCACTAAACAGCAGAGCGTACAAGAGTGAGTTTGTTTGTCAAATATTCTAAATGGAAACAAAATGAGACTTGATCTCTCTTTATAACTCCTTGGGCCCCCTTAGCCTCATGTGGGCCCCTCCATCCACCCATTCGATTTTCCCTCCAAGCATATTGAATGGCTAATTAAAATTCCTATGTGGGTGGCCTCCACATTCCACTAGCAGCTAAATAAAGTCAATTTGGGCCCTAGGTCCATAAGTCGAAAGTGTGGGGCCCTCTTCCTTAGTCAAAAATGTGCAAAATTGTATAGCAACACCCTGTTACTAATGTGTTTGAGAAGGGACATGACATGATGCTACAAAAACTAACACTCCCTCTTAGCAAGGAATGTGTTCTAGCACTGCAACCCACTGAAGCAACACCCTGTCTCTGCAACACCTCCTGTCATGCTTCTGATGTCTGGCAGAACGTAAGAAGATGTTGGGATCCGAATTTGAAATGAAAGATTTAGGACTTCTGCATTACTATTTGGGCTTGGAAGTTTGGCAGAAACCCAGATAAATATATCTTGGTCAATGAAAATATATCATCAAGATTCTACAAAAGTTTGGTATGATGGATTCCAAGCCTATGACAACTCCAATGATCATGAAATTAAAGAAATTGAGAAGTTCAGATTCTAGCCTTGTTGATCCCACATGTTATCGTCAGTTGGTTAGCTCATTGATGTATTTGGTGAATACTATACCTGATGTATGTTATGAAGTGAATGTTCTAAAACAATTTAAGTTGGAGTCTAGTCATGATCATTGGATAGCTTCCAAGCATATTTTGAGGTATTTGTGTGGGACTATTCATCACTGTCTAAAGTATGATGGAAAGGAACTTTGATTGACAAGTTTTACCAATTTTGATTGGGGTGGTAATTAGATAGATGGAAGAAGCACTACTAGTGATTGTTTTAGTCTGGGATCTGCGATGATTTCTTGGATGTCGTAAACAATATTCGGTTGCTTTGAGTAGTGTTGACACTGAATATGTTGTTACTTGTGAAGTTGGAAAAGAAGCAGTTTGGCTAAGGAAACTTCTATTAGATTTGTTTGGAAGACCCTTGGATCCCACAATTATAAATTGTGATAACCAAAGCAGCATCAGGAAGTCTGAAGACCGTGCGTTCCATGCTAGGAGTAAACATATTAGTAATAAATACCACTATATTAGAATTTTGGTACAAGATGGGGTCGTGAAGCTACAGTACATTTTGACAGATGAACAAGTAGCTTTTGTGTTAACGAAATTTCTCCCTGACAAGAAGTTTGAATATTTTAGAAGCATGCTTGGATTGGTGGATATCTCTAATTTGGTTGAGAGGGAGACGAGTAGAAAGCAAGAGTGAATTGCTTTGAGTAGCGTCGAGGTTGAATACATTGCAACATGTGAAGTAAGCAGAGAAGTTGTTTGGTTGAGGAAGTTTTTGTCCTACCTGTTTGAAGGAACAATGGACCCTACGATTATACATTGTGATAACACTAGTTGCATAAGGTTGTCTGAAAAACCAATGCTCCATGGAAAGACAACGCACATCAATAGTAGGTATCATTACAAACAAAAGTTGGTACAAGATGAAGTGATGTAGCTACTGTATATCTCCATAGTTGAGAGGGTACCTGACATTTTGACAAAATCTCTTCCTAATAAGAAGCTTGTGTATGAGAGACAAGCTTGGATTGGTCAATATATCCCCCCTAGTTGAGAGGAAGAGAGAGACACATCGTTCTTGTCTTCACTTTGTCAAGAGAGAATAGAGAATTGGGTAAGCATCTGCTTTCTAATACTCTTTGAGGATGAGCTAGGGAATCTAATAGGTAGGAGTAGTCGAAGAGGAAATTACTTGAGGATGTGTTCTTCTAAGACAAGAATTGTGACATTGTTGGTTGGTATGATGAGATGCAAAGAGATGAGCTAAAATGATAGCTTATAGGATGGCTTACCAATCTGACTCTTCTTATGAGATCTCTTCAGTTTGAGAATGCCCATGTACCATTATGAATAGCTCCCTAGTTAAGAGGGAGTGTTGAAATGTGTAACTAGGTTCGGTCTTCATAGATGTGAATGTACTCTTGATTCTTGTATATTGTAAAAAGAAAGAAAATTTATTTTTGTTATATTTTGTAGCATGGGTTTTGTTGACCACTACATGTCAACGACCCATAGCAATACACCCTTTTTTTTCGCAAAAGAGATAGCGCATGATAGATGTCTCAATACTATCCAGCTATCATCATCAATCTGACTTCTAAAATGTTATGTTAACCCATTTTGCATGTGTATAATGTAAATAATCTCAACAAACCCATGTCATGTATGTAACGACCTCGGTAAATCTACCTTTCTAGTGATGATCTCCATTCTAGGAGGTTTTTCGTCTCACCGATTCATTTTCGAATAATCAACAGAGTTTTTCCCCTCTAATTTTACCCAAAAACTGGAATGGATTTTGTTGCTAGAATCTTATGCGAGTCCTAGTGTTCTAGATCGAGTCTATGTAAAAGTAATTTGGGAATAATCCTAACTATTTGGTTAGATTATTTTATTACAAATTACTCAGTCTGTTGGATTATATTTGTGTCGCAGAAATGGGTAATCTGTGAAGGTCTATTATATATGGGTTTTCCCCTTTATGATGTAAAAAATATGAAAATCATGATGTAAATTGTCTTGAGGGTTGGAAAAATAATTTATCCCCTCATAGGTTAATTAATTAAATTTTCTAGCCCAAAATTAATTAAAATCCTAAGGTGGAAATTTAATTAATTCTAGGTTCTACGTAAATTTATATTCTCCAAAGGCAAAATTTGTCGGTCCTAAAAAAAATAAATTTTAACAGGTCCAGAGACTAAGGTAAATTAATTATTTTCATAAATTTTAAACCTTTGATCCCTCGGGTTTAAGTCAAAGTCAAAATTTTGGAGAAATTAATTCAAAAAATGAAAATTTCGAATTTCTTCAAAAATTAAATATTTCAACGAATAAGATTAAAAGAAAATTTTGATGTTCATCAATAGTCGAGATTACTTTGACGAAGATAACTCGAACTAGCTATTGGAGGGTTTCTCTTTAAATAGGAGGTCATTTGTTAGTCGATCTATCTGATCTTTGAATCGTGTGCTTAGCAAGAAGCTCTGGTGCAATCTTTTTCTGAATAGTAAAAAAATACTTTGGGGGTTAAATTTTGCTAGTGTTTTCATGGGAACACTATAAGATGTTTTATTTTCATGCATGATTTTTTCTAAAGCCATTGATGATAGCTTTTGAAGAGTGATTTGAGTACAGGTATCTTGCTCAATCGTTGGGGTTTGAATAATAATCTAAATTTTGGACGTCATAGCAGGTATCTCTATTTGTCTAAGTTTTATTATTATTTTCTTGCTCTATTTTTAATCGTTGGATCGACTTTTGCAAGGAAATCTTGATTTAGATCATCGGGCATTAGGGGAGGTTTTCAGTTGGACCAGCCAACTCCCGATCTGTTTTTCTTGAAGAGCCCAGTTAAATTAATCTCAAGCTTATCATAAGATTTTTTGTTTTATTGATGCATGAGGATTTCGAGTTAGCACCTACTTTATTAAAGAAAAAACTGTGGAGAAATTTAAAAAAATAATAATTTATGTGTGGCATAATGATAAATCTAGCTACTTAGAGCCTTTAGCTTGTAATTATTGTAATTATTTAACTGGGTTTTTGGGGTTTTTAATTTCATCATTGTATATATTATTTCTGGGTGTTTGTTTTTGTCATTTCAAATACAGATCTGAAGGAGAATTCTTGTTTGAAGCCAGATCTAGGCCCTGGAGGGTAAGATCTGGCCTCAGTATCATTTTGCAGGAACATTTTTTGAGAAAATTTTATAGGCTGAGGGATTTAAAATTTAAATCTGGAGATTTTATAAGGGTTTCAAGGATGAATTTGAAGCAGAAGAATATCCCTTTAATCACAAATTTCTGAGAATTTTTTTTAAGGGTTTGGGCTACCAGCGTTTGGCTGCGTTTTTCTTTCTCTGGAAAATTTCGAATTTTTTTACTTCCTAGGGTTTTCGATCTGCTGCAAAATTTCAAAAAAAAAATTCTTCTTCCATTCTCCTCTGCCTATTGTCCTTCTCATTTCCTCCACACCACTACCTGCAAAACCCTCTCCGCTCTTTTCCTCCAGTTTCCTTCATTGCCTACACTACTCTTCATCGATCGACCTGCACACAAAAAAACTCAAACTGCATCCTTACTTCTCGCTACCATTCCTCTAGCATCGTCAACTCTCTTCTCCTTTGCCGACGTCGAGCTTCCTACTACCGCGTCTCCCTTACTTGTGTCACCTGTCCCAGCTCCTCCATCGAGCTCCTCTCGTTGTTGTCTGAGCTTGCATCTTCTCCTCCATTCCAGCATCTTCTCTTTCTCTAGGTTGTTGCCCTAGCGCCTTCCATACCTTGTTGCTAATATCCCTTCGCTGCCATCCGCATGCTCCTTCCTGCGAAAAACCTTGAATCTCCCTCTCTCCCTCGACCTGCTCCAGTCCATATGCTGCTGCCAGACCCTGCATACACAAGCAAACAAAAAAAATCAACTTCGTTTCTTTTTTTATGTTCCTCTTGTTTGTTATGGTATGAGTTAGGTTTAGGTTCGTTTCATAATAAATTTCGATTTCATTTTTTTTTTTTTTTTTTTTTTTTCCTTTTTTTTTTGCTTTGATTTCCTTTATTTTGATTTAGTTTTAAATTTTCTTTTACATTTTTTATTGATTTTGACTTTTTTGTTTTGATTTCCCTTTTTCTTTTTTTTTAAATATTTAAAAAACTAGAAAAACTAAAGAACTAAAAAGATTTTAAAATTTCATTTTTATGACTCTGAGATTACTAGGGAATGAAAGGAGAATTTCACATTTAAAAAAAATTAATTTTTATGTGGTCGTAGATTTAAATTCAATTAAATTATTTTGACTTTTATCTTTGGTTAGATTATATTTTTTTTTAATTTTCGCCACATTAAATTTGCTTCATAAGCTTAGCACATTAAAAATTTACTTGAGGGATAATTAAATTCTAATCTGAAGTTCCTTGGTGTCTTTTATTGTTAAGTATAAAATTTTAAGGAGAGAATTGTGGTATTGATTTCTCTATTGTCAAATACGATTAATGTTTCAAAATCATATCTAAAGATTGACTATAAGAGAAACATAAATTTTTCTACATCTGGGTTATTGAAGAAAATCATTTTAAATCTAGAACCATTGCTTAGCAATTAAATTTCATAGCTCTTCATGGTATTTAATTGCTAAAATATCTTGCATGATAAAATATTGGGCATTTACATTTAATCGTTCATAATCGTCACTTTTATCACATTCATAAATTGCTCTGGATAACTTGTTTTCATTTAGTTTATGGTTAATTGAATATTAAGGCACTGGTCTAAAATCATTTCTATCTTGTGGTTGTATTTTATTTGTCTTAATTGTTTGATTTATCCATCTCAGTTAACTAGGACTTGTTCAATATTCTACAAGTTGTTCATCCTTAAGTCTCCTAGAGCCTGTGTTCCACAGGTTGTCCTCATTCATTCACCCGACAGCCTTATTCTGAGCGTTGTCGCAGTGCCTAGACACTTTGCGTGACAACAAGTTCCAAGCTCAATGTCTTTTTATTTAGAGTTCAAGCACCCATTGAGTGCTTCTAAGCTTTGTCATTGTTATATGAAGAAGACCCCATTGGGCACATTGTAACATGTCAAAAGAATTATTTTTGTATTTAAAAGTGTCAAAATACCCTCCAAGTCCAAGTCGGCATGGAAACTAAGAAGTTAGCCTCATTAGGGCAGGTCGTCCTCCTTCAAAGTCTATATACAAAAGGGAACTCGACCTCCTATGGACTCTCACTTCTCATCATCCAAACGAAGGAGAAGCAGAAGAAATGAAAGTGAAGAAGGATACAAGGACGAAGGACAAAGTTCTTGGGCTATTTCTCTCTCTCTCTCTCTCTCTCTCTCACACACACACATTCTTGCTCATGTGCGCAAGGGAGGCTAGGATTTTGCAGTTGCAATGTTGAAGTTATGAAAGTTGCCAAAAGAAGGTCAAAGAAAGGACTCTTAGGTCACCTACAAACCCTAGAAGGAGGAGCAACCCAAGTGAAGGTCAAAGGGAGCCTTCGAAGCCCTAAAATTGCTCACACGTGTGGAAGAAGCATCTAGTGTTGGGGCCAAACATTTCACACCTACAGTGGGTGCTGAAATTTTGTCGTTGGGGATCGAAATTGTGCAGTTGGAAGAGATTTGACTGGGTTTGACTTGGATAGAAGAAGCACATCATCAAGGAGGTCTGGCCTGGTCTTGGAAGGGTATTGGTCTTCGTCTAAAGGTCTTGGAATTCGTCATTTCAAGAATCTATAAGAAGAGAAGAGATTTGTGGGTTTTTTTCTCAAGTGGAGAGGCTTTGGCTTTGGCTTGACAGTGGGATAGGTGTGATCCTTACCTCATAAGGTAAGTAGCATCCCTCCTATTGTCTGTAGGTTTCCTGGATCATAACATTAGCACCCCGCTAGTAGATGATCCCTGAGAAGTAACATTGGCTCCCCGCTGACAGTTACTCCAAGTGGTAGCAATGCCTGCTTGATGGATATAGAGGGTGGTAGTTGAAGCTTCCCTATGATTCTTCTTCTTTAGATTCGAGAATGATTCAACAAATAGAATCGAGCCGAGATGAAACATGATTTGATGATGAGATATTTGTTATGAACACATGGTGCAGTTGGAATTTCTCCATAATTGAGAAAGAGTGTTAATATGGCAACTCAGTGAAAAATTCCAATAATTGGACTAGATTCCTCTTTTCGAGAGAACTAAAATTGACCTTTGAAGATTGAATTTGGATAAGGGAAAGTGTATTTTTGAAGTCAAGACCAAGTCAAGGAGCCTCATTGCGAGACATCATCATTACACATTTTCTCCTCTTCTTAGGTTTGATACATATGAAAATTGCAGGGGGTTTCTCACATGTGTGAAGGGGAAGGAGGATGAAATTACAAGTGGTCGAAATATGAAGTGTTCGAAAATCGAAAACCTAAAGATCTGAAAATTACAAGAGGATGAAATTACTTGCTAAATGTTGAGAAATCTATAGGGCTACAATTCAAATGATTTCTCCTAAACTTGATAATTGCTTGTGACGTATTTTTACTTTTTCTTTATTATTAGCTTCTTCTCTTATTATTATGTTGTTCTTATCATCAAACAACTACCAAACCAAGAACATCAACGGTACACAGGAACACAAAATGTAGGTTGCAAGCCAGGGCCAAAACCTCTCCACTTAAAAAGAAAACCCCCAAATCCCTTCTCTTCTTATAGATTCTTCAAATGACGAATTCCAAGACCTCTAAGACCAAGACTAATACCCTTCCCAGACCAAGCTAGACCACCCTGATTATGTACTTCTTCTATCCAAGTCAAACCCAGTTAAATCTCTTCCAACTGTACAGTCTTGACCCCCAACTACAAAATTTCAGCGTCAACTGTAGGTGTGAAATCTTCGGCCCCTACAATAGTTGTTGCTTCCACACGTGTGAGCGATTTTAGGGCTTCTAAGGCTTCCTTTGACCTTCACTTCGGTTGCTTCTCCTTCTAGTGTTTGTAGGTGACCTAAGAGTCCTTTCTTCAACCTTCTTTCCACAACCTTCACAACTTCGACCTTGCAGCTGCAAAACCCTAGCCTTGCTTTCACATGTGTGAGGGAGAAAGAGAGAAATAACCCAAGAACTTTGTCCTTCGTCCTTCTATCCTTCTTCCCTTTCCTTTCTTCTGCTTCTCCTTTGCTTGGATGATGAGGAGTGAGAGTCCATATAATGTCGAGTTCCCTCCTATATATAGGTTTCCAAGGAGGACGACATGCCCTAATGAGGTCAACTTCTTAGCTGCCAAGCCGAATTGGTCTTGGAGGTTATTTTGACACTTTTAAACACAAAAAAAATTCTTTTGACATGTTACAATGTGCCCAATGGGGTCTTCTTCATATGAAAATGACTCTATTGACTAATTAACACTAGGCCAAAGCCTAGAAGCACTCAATGGGTGCATGACCTCTAAATAAAAAGACCTTGAGCATGAAACCCATGCTACAAAATATAACAATAATATGTTTTCTTTCTTTTTACAATATACAAGAATCAAGAGTATATTTCACATTTATGAAGACTGAACCTAGTTACACATCTCAACAATCCCTCTTAAGTAGGGAGGTATTCATAATGATACATGGACATTCTCAAACCGAGAGATATCATAAGAAGAGTCGGATTGGTAAGCCATCTTATAAGTTATCATTTCAGCTTATCTCTTTGCATCTTATCATACCAACCAGCATAGTCACATAGCAAGAACTTGACTAACGGCTTTATCTCTCCACAAGATCAAAGCACAATGTTGGCGAGACCACTGACTAATTAACACCATCATCATTGTCTCTTAAAGCACATACCCCACTCATGTGTTCAAAGAGTATCTCCTTTTAGGACAAATCTTGTCTTGGAATAACACATCCTCAAGGAATTTCCTCTTCGACTACTCTTACATATTGGATGCCCTAACTCATCCTCAAAGATTATCGGAAACCAGATGCTTACCCAATCCTCCATTCCTTCTTCACAAAGTGAGGACAAGAACAATGTGTCTCTCTCTCCCTCTCAACAAAAGAGGGTATATCAAGCAATCCAAGCTTGTCTCTCAAATAAACAAGCTTCTTATTAGGAAGATATTTTGTCAAAATGTCAGCTGCCTACTCATCGGCGGAGTTGCAACACTTCCTCTTGCACCAGCTTTCATATGTAATGATACTTTTTATTTATGTGCTTTGTCTTTCCATGCAATATTGAGTCTTACCCATTTTTTCATTACTCACTAGAATATTATCATAAATGAAAATTTGCTCAAAACTTCATTTACCTCTAGGAGAGATGCACAATTGTTGACATTGGTGCTACTAGCCACATGACCTCTCATAGAGACTTCTTTGAGAAATTAAATGACAATGTAGAAGTATACTTTGCAGATAGATCTAGCCTAAAATGTTGGACATGTTGAAATTTGGAGCAGCTTTGGGATGAATTTCCCTAAGAGAGATAAAATTACCCCAAGAAAATCCCATCGTGCCCCAAAGAGAATTTATATTGGTTAAAGGAATATATTAATATTAATGTGTTCCCTTGCTCTCAGTCTCTGTCTTCCTTTTCAATTTTTGCCATCAGGGAGCACACTTTGCAGATCTTTCATCCTCCTTCCTGCAGATCTCTCATCCTCCTCCTATCTCCAGACATCAAAGAAGAGTTAGTCCTCCCCTTTGCACAGCAATGGAAATGAATTCTCTAGATCGAGCTTCCCAAAACAACAAGTGTGTAGTGTGCAGAGAAAACAAATACATAATAGATCAACTCCGTGAAACAGTGAAGGAAATAAGGCAGCAAGTGAAGTCAGAGAATTCTCTTCTGAAAAAACAACTTAATGAACAGAGTACAGAAATTGATTCACTCAAGAACAAGTGCGCCCACCTTAAGGAATCAGTCAACATCTGAAGGGACCCATCATAAACCAAACTGGCGAGAACTCAAACTTCCAAGGCAGCAGGATCAAGTCTCAGCAAGAACTATCAGTGAATCATTTCTAAAAGACCGTAGCAGTGATAGTAATGCAGCATTCTCAGCAATTATCATAAGTTTTACACATGTTTTGTAAATGTATATTTTTGCTTAATCAATTTGTAAGACAGTATAAGCAGAATGTAGTAGGAAACCCGGGCAACTTTGGATCCAATGATCGCAGTAATCGGGACTGCGCTCCCCTTGCTTCCTCTAAAAGCGAGTTAATCTCCAATAAACTATCTGTAATGGGAGCTTGCACCATTTTCTTTTTGGAATAGAAATCATGATAGTCGATCTTGTTAAAAAAAAACAAAAATGTGTTCATGACACTCCTTGATGTAATTGGCATGGCACTGTCTGATTATTATTTAATATTTTATCTGGGCTTCAATATTAAGGCACCCATGAGCATATTATCAAGAGTCATGATGGCACAAAGTTAAAATCGTCTTGACCCGTCAAGGCATCTATAAATATAGTATCAATCCATCTCCAAAGCTGTAATTCGGATTCACATACCTTCTTCTAAAGTTGTTACAAAAATCCGAGGCAACTTTCTCATGAAGAAGCACGAAATTTATGGTTATATCTTCTACATAATGCTAGTTTGTATTTTTGGGGCTCATATTCATTTTCTATGGCTCAATTCTATTCTCAGTGGCTTGCATTTGTTTCTCTTTGGCTCGCATTCACTTTTTGTGACTCGTATTAGTTTTTCTATGGCTCTCATTTATTCTATGTGGCTCGCATTCAACTCTCTATGGTTCACTTTCATTCTATGTGGCTCATTTCTAATCTCAGTGGTTTGCATTCTATTATCTATGGCTTGCTTTGTACTTTGTGGCTCGCATCTTATACATTGTGACTCGCATTATATCTTGTGGCTTATATTTGTGGCTTGCATTTATTTTGCCGAGGCTCGCATTAATCCCTGTGGCTCGAATATTTATTTTTGTGGCTTGTACCTTATCCCTATGGCTCGCATCTATTCTTGTGGCTCGTTTATTTATCTCTGCGACTTAACTCTTGCATTGCGTGTGACCTTGCGGCCTCCTCCTCGTATTATATGAAGCCTTCTTTTGTGATCTTTGTCTTAATTAAATGTGGCCCTTTCTATGAGTAAATAGGGACTTTTCCAGTTGTGTGAAGTGATTCCTTAGTGTGACACTCATTACCCTATCCCTCTGCGACTAGGGTTGTGTTTTATGAAATCTTCAAGACCAATTTTATATGACACTTATGAAGTATGTTAGAACAGCCCCATGATAAAAGTTGTTATGCCCTATCTTCCTATATATGACAGTGATATATAAACAGTGACATATGGCAGTATCTCTTGTTCTCTTGATAGTTATGAATAGCAATGATAGTTTGCAGAATTATTAAGCTGTATGATAGTGAGGTTTTGGGCAATAAGTCTTGTTCCTATAACAGTGACATATGTCAATGTTGCCTATGATGTATTAGCAATGATAGTGATACCTATATAGCCATATATCCAGTGATGTATGGCAATTCCTTTATGACAATGTGATTGTTCCTCTATGACAATGACAGTTATGATAGTGCCTCTATGACAGATGTGACAATGTATATAACAGTGATGTGTATGACAATGATGTCTATGACCATGATGTATATGACAGTAAAGCTTATGAGATTGTTGACAGTAATTCTTGTGACAAGGATAGGAGGGTTGGTAAATACCTCATTGAGAGGTATGTCTGTTGCTATCTTATGAGGATTGAGCATGACCCAAGATTGGTCATGGCCTAATGTGAATGATGATGAAAGACTTATGTCTCATGATATTTGTACATTGTATCTCGGTTGAACATTTGAATAATATCTAAGAATAAGAATTTAGCTTGGTTTTTCCCCTTGCGGAGCTTTCCCTTGTCTCTGACCTAAATCATGGTGTCTCTATTGTGCATGTTTTTCTTCTATTGCTCCTTACTGTTTCATTGCATTTTTAATGTTATTGTGCTCTCTACATCTAAATGATGTTATAATGTTATGGGGTAAATGTAATGTCTAAATGTTTAATTTTTTAAAAAATTGCAATTATCTACAGCAGAGAACAATCTAGCCCTAAAATTAACAGGATATAATCCTTTAAGATTTTTCTCCTACAAATTAAATTGTAAATAAATAAAAGATGTGAAGGGACCCTTAGAATGTGAAACAAAGGGTCACCTCACTGTATATAACTAATTGAATGTTAACAGAAATTACATCACTTGGAGTTACTTCTTGCCCTGCCATGATATCAAAGCTCAATGTAACCCCTTTGGACATCAACTCAATGTGTAGCTCTGTCAGTTCTAATCTCTCTCCCTGTCATATGTCCTATTCTAGCTTGTGTTTCAAATCTTGGTTATCCATTGTCACTTTCATTGGCCTAAGCAATGCTATCATGGCTCCCATGCAATAATGTTCAAATCTAGCCTCAAATTCCTCAATATCTTGGCAAAACCCTCACCACACTTATGTTTTAGTTTGTTTGGTGGTTATCCACACTGAGGAAACCTTTCCTCATTCTGTTCATGGCCTAGTCCTCCCGCGACTTGGCTTTCTGTGTACTAGTGCCTCCCCAAGTCACTAATAGTGACCCTTGCAACCTCATAATCGTCTTCTCTTACGAACGAATCAAGACTCTTCTTCTCTTCACATATGAGGCACAATTATCTACAAGTGGACCCTATTCTCCTATGGGTTTTAATGGTATGGTCAATTCCTTTATGCTAATCAACTATATGAGCTCTTTATTAGGGTTCCCAAATGTGATTGATTGAATACCATTTAGTTTTCTATGACCCCTTGTGACTCAACATATTTTTTGAGACATCACAACATCAAAATCTGATTAGATTTCCTCTAGAATATTTCTCATTTCTCCCAACAATTGATATCTCCTATGTTGCAGCTTTTGTCTTGTTGGTTCAACCAGTTTCTTACAAAACCTGTCAACTTTGGTAATCTAATAGTCATTGCAAGTTGTGAGGTATATCAATGTTCATTGTGGGTAGTGAAATGTTGTGTTGGACATTAAATTTTAGTTGCATTGAAATTCCTTCCGATATTCCTTTTTCGATCAACGAAAGGATTGCTAGCTCTTGTTTGATCATCCATATTTTTGTCTAAATTGGCAGTCGACAAGACACAAACATACAATCACTTCATATAGAATTGTATGCTTTTTGCACAGGAGGAGATTCTAGTCTTCTCAATTGGTCATTTGTTTGTTGGTTTGTTGCTTAAGCATAATTAGGATTGCACTTACAGATTGTGACGAAGGAAACGGTATCATGAGGACCAAATACTAGTGAAAATGCATTTCCTCATCTCCATTGTCAACATTGTGCTAACTGGTATGGAGAATTACAAAGAATGGTCCAAAAAGATCAGGCACACCATCATTTTTAATCAGTATAGCCAACCCACCTGACACCATCACCTCAAGCATATCTGACCTCGTACTCGATTATTCCACACAAATACCTCAAAACATGTTTTGTCGTTGTCCAATGCACTCTCTTTGGCTCCACCATGAACTGACTCAAAGATTTTACTATAGGATATGTCTCACTTGGTGTTGACCAAATACATGAGAGAGGTTATTAACTACCTGTATAAGGTGGCATCCATATCCTTCTCTCTAGATGCATCTATCTTCCTCCAGTTGGAGATCATGGGAGTAGACATGCCTCTGCAATCCTCCATCCTAAATCCCCTCAAGATCTCTATCCAATATTTCCCTTGACCAAAAATCTCGCCATTCGTCTGCCACACCTCCATGCTTAGAAAGTAGTGCATGAGCCCCAATTCCTTCATCTCAAACTTAGTTGCAAGGTCCCTCTTACACTACTCGATGAGCCCCAATGAACTTGTCAAGAACAAGTCGTCCACATATAAGACAATAATGAGTACATCACCCCAAATCACCAAGTAGTAGAGTTTTGAATCTGCCTCACTCTTCAAAAATCCCATGCACTACAAGTATCTAAGATGCACATATACCATGCCCTGGGAGCTTGCTTGAACTCGTACAAAGTTCTCTTCAACTAGCACACATGGGTCTCTCTACAATGTGCCACAAAGCACTCTGGTTCTATGTACACCTCCTCCTCTAATTCACCATTCAAGAACGTTGTCTTGGCATCCATTTGATGGATCTGCCATCTCATCTATGCTTCTCATGAGATCATGGCTCGTATAGAAGTGTATCTGGCAACAGCAGCAAATGTCTCCTCGTAATATATTTCCTCCTTCAAAGAGAACACCTTGGCCACGAACCTAGCTTTGTATTCCTCGATGCTGCCATCTACACCATGCTTCACCTTATAGTTCCAGCGTGATCCAAACACCCCCTTATCTATCAGTCTCAATACAACCACCCATACATCGTTCTGCATGATTGAGGATTACTCCTCAACCATCGCATCATGCCACACCTGCTACTGTGCAGCCTCCCGATAGCTAGAAGGATCGAGATCTACTAATTAATTGACTAACGCCATGTAACTAGTGTACCACTCAAGTTGTCTCCATTCTCTCCTGCCCAACCTAGGAGTCCCCACAACTCCTCAGCATCCTTGAGTGTTTGTTGAACCTCGCAATTCCTCCTGCCAATAGTGTAGTTAGGAATATCCACATCCATATCCTCCTAATTCATCTCCCATATCCTCCTAATTCATCTCCCATAATTTGTGCTCGTAATAGTTACTGTACTCGTGCTCTATTGTTTCCCCTGATTCTGTTGCTCGACTCTAGGACCTTTTGCTAGCCACTCACTCTAATCTTCAGCTGTTGGCAACTCTCTAGACCTTTTGTACGCCTTGTCCTTCATGAACTTGACATCCCTCTTGGCTATAATTCTCCTAGCCCCTGGGATGACGATCATATATGCCTTCAATGTTTTGTTGTATCCAACTAAGTAACCTTTCTCTGCACTCTGATCCATCTTCAAATGCGTCTCTCTTGGAATGTGACAGTATGCTAGGAAATGAAATATCCAAAAGTGACTGACATTTGACTTCTTCCCAGTGAATGCCTCCCCAAGTGTCATCTTGTCAAGTGCTCTATGTGGGACCCTGTTTTGAATATAAATCATTGTACTGCATGCCTCTGCCCATAAATAGCATGGGAGATCCTGGTCACAAAGCATCACTCTAGCTACCTCCGGAATGGACCGGTTCTTTCTCTCTGCAACCCCATTCTGTTGCGGGTTGTAAGGAACCGTCCACTCTGTCCTGATTCTTGCCCTAGTACAGAACTCCTGCAATTCTTTGTTGGTGTACTCACCTCCATTATTTAACATAAAAGTCTAGATCTTTCTCCATTAGAACCTTAAACTCTTGAAAGCAACAAAAGACTTCATCCTTGGTCCTCATGAAATAGATCCAGGTCTTCCTGGAATTGTCGATAAAAGTAGCAAAGTATTCATGTCCGCTAAGAGACTTCATAGACATCTACCCACATGTCTGAATGCACAAGGTCTAGTATCCCCTATGATCTACTATCACTCCTTGGAAAAGTTGCTTTCGCAAACCTCCCCAACGCACATCATCATGCTCTGTGCTCACCTCTGGAACACCTATCACAGTTTCACAAAGCAATCTTAGTACTCCATGATGAATATAGCCCATTTTCTGATTCCATAGCTCCCCCTAGTCTCTTGGACTATTGTTGCTAACTAGTGCCTTCGGAGTGTCCATCTGCAGTTTGTACAACCTACCACTCCTCACCCCAATTGCTATAGGTGACCTACAATACTTGTGATTTAACAACACCTTTGCCCCTCTAAAGATAAAATCATATCCTTTGTCCTTAAGGACTAATACAGAGATCAAGTCCATCCCCTAGCCTAGCACATGCAACACATCATGGACAGGTATGCACTTCGGCTTGTTCCCCATCTGAATCTGGAACCTAATGTCCTCCTCCTTGTAATTGGAGAAGTACTCTCTGACTCCTGTCATGTAGAATGACACTCCACTATCTATATACCAATCACCTTGTCAAGTTGAGCTAGTCAGGCAAACTATTAATGTGAACTCATGTTCCATCCTGTTGGAGAGCTCAACTGCATCTCCTGAAGTTGTTACTTGCTTCTCGTTGACATAATGGCGCCAAACTCGTGACATCCATAGCACTTGATCTTTGATAGGTCCTTCTTCTCTCCTTTTGAGCTTGGTCCCTTGCTAGAACCCTTCTTCACCTTGCCTTTCCCTGCTAAGGCAATGTTTTCCTGCTTCGTCTCAACCTTTGTTAATTTGTCGCTACTACTAGTTCCATTGACCACGTTGAGCTTCAGCTCCTCAGTGAAAAGACTCCATAGGTGATCCCAATCTTGATGTTTGTCTCAACCAGAAATCACTTGGACGAGCATGCTCCATTCTTTTGAAAACCCATTGAGTGTTATATGCACTAGCTCATCATCACTAGGCTTGTCTCCAACTGCAATTAACTCATCTCTCACAAGACAAGCTTTGATGAGGTGGGAAGTCACGTCTTCTTCGTTATGCTGCTTGATGGTCCTCAAATTCGCCTTGAGAATCATCTTCCTGTTTTCTGAAGCATCCCACATCTCCTTCGTTGTGCTTTTCTCTGAGATAGGTGGAACAAAATGGTCCTTGAATCCATCAAGAATCATCCTTTTGATTTTGTCATTCTCCTTTTTATAAGTATCTTGTTGTTGTGGATTTTCGCTACAAACTCTTTCAGTCCATAATCATCAAAAAGGAATGACATTTAGGCCTTCCACACACCAAAATTTGGGACTCAATCCAACCTGTCATGATCTCTCAAACCTACTACTACAGCCATCTCGGGAAAATTTGGAAATGTAGCGAACTCAAATAAATTAGAGAAATAGCTGAAGAATTTTGCACTGGGTTAAAACCTAAGTCACCGGATTCGTCCTAAACCCTCTGCGAATCCCGAATCCGGCGAATCCAACACGATTCGGTCCGGATTCGTGTCCAAATCACAGGACACGTCGTGTCCGAGGGCGTGTCGCGATTTTAGGACACGTGTCCGGTTTCCAGGACTCACTAAGCTCAGTGCGGGAAAGAAAAGGACATGTTTGCTCATTAATATTTTCATTTGGCAAGTGATTTGTGCTGTTGCAGCAAGGAGTAGAGCATTTTGGCAGCTTCATGATCAAGTCTAGGCCCTAGTATTGATATGCTATTCATGGTAATGTTAAATTCTTAAAGTAAAAGTGACATTCTCCTTAATCTTCATTTTGATCCTTTTACTTATTTAACATTACCATGAAATGACTCAGGATGTTTGAGAGTGGTTTCGGCCTCATTGGATTTCATATGGAGGAAGTAGAATTTTAGATTTCATTCAAAATCCAGCAGACTTATCAGTTTTTCAGGATTTTAGGATTGGGGGATTGCAATGTTTCCATTGAATTTGTCATGTATTAGGGTATG
>APFE030898422.1:94882-126728 GCA_000404065.3 Pinus taeda
ATATATTTTTTAATAAAATAATATATAACGTGTCCTAACGTGTCCTGTTCCGGGGGGTCAGCGTGTCCGAATCCGACACCACGAATCTCGAATCCTACGTGTCCCGAATCCCCGTGTCAGGTGACTTAGGTTAAAACACTCGCTTTTCTCTTCCTGTATTCTACGTATATCCCCCTTCTACCCTCAGATCTGCTCTAATACCATGTCAAATTTTCAAAGTTGTTGTAGTTATTGGTTATCATTCACATATTTGTTTAGATTATTTGTTTTCTGCAGTTAACTAGCGGCAAATAAGAAATAAAACACAACTGCAACTTCACAAAAAAATAATAAACCACAAGAACCGAGAAAATATGCACACACAATTAATGAACACCAGTATTTTTTGAGACATACCCTGGAGAAACCCTGAACAGAAAACTTGTTCTGCAAATGAGGGTTTTATTATTATTCTTCAACAAATTAAGGAGTACATCAAATGCTTGCGTGACACTGGCAAAGCTCCAACAATTTATTTGATCCTCACATCCTGCGGTAACGAATTCCCGTAATTGTGAATTGCTACATCTACGAATCCAGTAACTGTAAATTCATGTGACTGCGAATTCCTGGAGTTGTGAATTATTGTTGCTGCAAATTCTAGTATTGAGAATTCCTGTAGTTGTGAATTCTCCTAACTGTGAATTCCTGCAACTATGAATTCTAGTAACTGTGAATTCTTGCAACTGCAAATTCTTGTAATTGTGAATCCATGTAAAGAATTTCCTTTGGAAAATCTCTCCTCAATTTCTCCTATTGAAACCTTTTGTTCATGTTCCTACGCTGCCTCTGCGCCCTTGCTCTCACTTGCAAATATGTGTCTTAGTGTGTTCTCCAAAAGACACATCGATCTCCTCTTATAATCTCTCGTTGATGAATCGACAGCCATGATATAATCACAATTGATGGCCAAGATCATCTTCACCTCATCAAGTGATTTTTCCAAAAGTCTCTAGAGAAAAATGGATTTACCCTATTGATTAATTAAGCTTATTTCCCTAAGTTAGACTTACGAAAGTTAGTTAACTGCTTAATTAAATCTAATCAAGGTCTTTTCTCGCAAAACCTTTTCTAGGTATTGGAGAAAATGTTTTCCTTAGCCACATAGACACAATCTAAGACTAGAACCCCTATCTGAGATAGACAAACTAACAAACGAGCACAAAAATGTCTATGCCTTGATTGTTGCTTATGAATGTGAAGAGGTGAGCTATCATATAGTGTTGAATTTTATAGCTATGGTTGGTCTTCATAATTAATATTCTTACCCCTGATGTATTTGTAATAAATTTATAAAGCATGTTCTTCATGCTTGGATCAAAAGAAAAATATTATAAAGCATGTTATTCATGCTCTTTTCAAAAGAAGAAAAATTGAATTTTTAGCTCCAAAAGAAGCTAAGTCGGCCTCCTCCAAGTCAAGTCAGCTGCTTCATGTCTTCAAGTCGGGCCAACTTCTAGAGGCACCTATTTGGCCTCTCAAATCACTATATATAGACATCATTTTGTCCTCCTCTAAGCCAAGCAACATAGATTTGTCTGAGATAAGAAAATTCGATCTCTCTACAGTCAACAAAGGAGGAGTCTGAGGCAAGAACAAGGGTCAAGTCTATTAAAGAGGACGAAAATAATGTAAGCAAGGAGATCTGTCTAAAACTAATGCAAAATCTTTATCTAAGGTCAGCGAGGAGATCTCTCTGAGGCTAGCGAATTTCTGAGGAAACAATTTTTGTGAAAGCAGCACCAAACTTGTCTAGGGAAAAGCCTGAAGCTGAATTTATGTCCTCGCTAAAGCAGATCAGATTGAAGTTATTAAGGAGCCAATTGGCTTGACCAAAAGGGGTGATGGACTAGGTTTGACCAAGATATAGTGCTTGTCTATTTGACCATGAATTTCACTAATGTATCTATGTTGAATTTGATTATTTCTCAAGGAAAAGGTTCTTGGGTTTTTACCCCAAGTGGGTTTTCCCAAGGTAATCTATTGTGTTCTTTGTGTGGTCGTCTATTCATGATCTTGCTATCATAAATATTATGTTGATGTCTTCTTTGTAATTACTTAATGATGGAATAATGGATAAGAATGTAAAAGGATCTAAATCATTTCAAGTAATTATTAGTATAAAAGACTCTATGAAGACTCAACATATAATCCCACTACAAATTCTTATGGTGTATTAAGAAGTTGAAAAATATGTATGACTCACACTCTAACTTAGAACTTGTCCAACTAGTGGTCAAACTCTTCAACCTTTCATTGAAAGATGATAACCCCCTGGCTCTAACCTCTGAAATCAGAGACGTCATGCATGATATAGATACCATTGGAGTAAAGATGGGCATTCCTCTCGTAAACTTCGTCAAGGACCTTTACCCTACACACTCTCATTATCATGAATCCATGCAAGCTAGTGAGCAACTTAAGTCCATAAATTTAGACTAGTGGAGAAAATTGCAAAACGAGAGAAAGCATTTTGGAGGATTAAGATAGCAACTCGGTCCCTTGAAGAAGCACTTTGCCCTACTCAAAAAGGGAAGACTCAATCATAATGATTCTTCTGAAGGAAGTTGCAGTAGAAGAGGATATGGAAGAAATAATTTCAAAGGCAAGGGAGGTAAACACCATCAAGGAGAAAGATCTAATCCCCATTGCATTTGTTACAGCAGATATGGGAAGAATCATTCACACGATTGTCCTAAAGGAAGTGGCAATAGAAGAGGAGGTGGAAGAAAGAATTGCATATTCAGTATCAAAGAGAAAAAGAAAATGAAGTGTGAAACAAATCTTCAGTTTCTCCAATATTGCAAAGGGCAACAATATAATGAGCATATTCAAGTGCTTTACCTTTAACTAGATTTTGTGTTTTAGTTGTCTTCTTTTTTGTTTTGATTCTCTTTGCTTCTCTCTCGAAAGATTCTTCATGTTGATGCATCATGTCTATATTTGTTGAGGATGTGGAAGAAAGAATTTCATAGCCAACATCAAAGAGAAAGAACTAATCATGACTACATTTTTTGCACCAAATATGGACATGATGCATCAACATGCAGAATCCCTCGAGAGGGAAGCAAACAGAATCAAAACCAAAAAGAAGACAAAGCTAAAACACAAAATCCAACTAAAGTAAAGCACTTGAATATGCTCATTATATTGTTACCCATTGCAATATTGGAGAAACTAAAGATTTGTTTCACACTTCATTTTCTTTTTGGAGAGATGCATGGCAAATTGATACAGGTGCAACATACCACATGACCTTCCAGACAAACTTCTTTGAAGACTTTAGCGACAAAGTAGATGGAGCAATGCATTTTGCAAATAAATCAAGACTTAAGCCCTCAATATTTGGCACAATTGGGCTTAAACTACCTAGCTTTTTTTTATTTTCTTCTACATGATGTACTCTACCTTCTAGAGTTGCAAATAAATATGTTGTCCCTTGTCCACATTAACTAGAAGGGCCACTTTATTCATATCTTTGATGATAACACAAAAACAAGGTATTTGACAACATGGTTGTCATGACTAGAGTGGAGGATGAAGGACTGCATATGGTGAAAGGCACATTTCTCATACACATAATTTTGCATACATTGCTCATCACGATGAAGGTATGTTTCCATCTAATCTTCTATGGCATGCTAGATTTAGATGTATTAGTTATGATAGCCTTCATTTATTGAAAAGGAATGGTGTTTCTAGTGCCTACATCCCTAGGAAACCAAAACAATGTGATCTTTGTATCCTTGGAAAGCATAGCAAACAACCCTTTCGTGATTCCACTTCTAGAGCATGTAGAAAACTTGGATAGATACATTACAATTTGTGTGGCCCTATGCCTATTCCTTTTGCTAATGACAATATATATATGATAATTTTTATTGATGATTACACCAAAATGTGTTGGGCATACTTGTTGAAAAGTAAATCTCAAGATTTTCAAACTTACAGAAAATTTCATTTATGGATTGAAAATGAAGCACAATCACATATTTGCTCTCTTCGTATTGATAATGGAAGAGAATATACCTTTAAGGAATTTGAAAACTATCTTCGCCAACATGGGATCAAACATCAAACCACAGTTCCATATAATCCTCAACATAATGGTGTAGCATAATGAAATAACGACGTTATCTTGAATATGGTTCACTCAATGGTATTTTTCAAAAATATAAACTTTATGTATTGAATTGATGTGGTTCTACATGCAGTGTATGTGAAAAAAAATGCCCATCTCATGCAATCAAAAATAACACTCCTTATGAAATGTGGTATGGTCATGTTGCGCCTATTTTGTCACAAGTCTAAGGAAGCAGTGGACAAAATTTTTCAAAGTTCAAAATCATCAGCCAGCTACCTGCCATTTCATTGTAAACCCAATTTTTGCAAATTGTAATGTAAATGATGCTAATACGACCGTTTAATTATGTAACAACCTAGATAAGCCAATGATTTTGGCAATGAATTTCATGCTAGGAGGTTTTTTAGCCTCATTATGTGTGTTTCTAAACATGGATAATCAGCAGAGTTTTTCCTCCAGCTTAAACCCCAAAGCTAGGGTAGAATTCATTGGCAGAGTCCTAAGTGAGTCCTAGTGTTATATCGAGTCTCTGCAAAAGTGGTTTGGGAATAATCTAAGCTATTCAACTAAATTATTTTATTACATATCACTTGGTCTACTAGATCATATTGTGTCAAAGAATTGGGTAAATATTATGAGAGTCTATAACGAATGGGTATCCCCCTTTAAGGGTTGAATTTGTAATTATCTGATGTAAAAATAATTTTGTGCATGGTCCCTCACAATCATACACCATGGCTAAAGTATTTGAGGGTGGAAAAAATAATTAATCCCCTCTTGTGTCAATTAATTAATTTTTCTAGCAAAAATAAAATTAAATCCTAAGCTAGAAAATTAATTAATTTAGAGTCAAAAAATTAATTTTAGAGATTAATTTCTCCAAGTGGAAAATGACCAAAAAATTTGTGGGTCGAAAAGAAGCTAATTTTTGGAGATCCCCCACCAAGAAAAAAATGATTTTTTTAAGAAAAATTTAAGCCCTTGGACCTTGGTGGTTAAGTCAAAGTCAAAATTTTGAGGAAATTGATCCAAAAAATTAATTTAGAAGTATGATTAATTTACAGTTGCATTATTATGTACAAGTATGATTTGCATTTTCTGTAAGGAGGTGTTACATAGTAGTGGCATATTGATGAGTTCCTAACCTCATTCGGTTTCATAATCTTGTGTTTGGCAAAGTGGTCTCATTGGGCTGCCTCCTAATTCCTCCTTGGCTGCCATTGCATTTTCTCTTGCATTGATTAGCATTCCACCTAAGTTGATTCTCTAATGATTGATATGTTAATTTGAAAGCATAACATAGATGTTAAGATGTCTAAATACAAGGCAACAACGGTAAGAACTTGTTCTAAACTTATCATTGATAAATTGCTATTTCCATTGCATTACCATTCTTTGCATCTACATTAGCATCATTTGCATCTAGCAGCAATCTAGTACAGGTGCTCTAAAAGGTAAATGGTGAATTTGATTGGTAAATAATGTTGACTCTTGCTCTAAAGGGTTTTTATCTTGTTCTTGATTTAGAGGTAACATTGTTGCATTTAATTGCAATGTTGATTTAAGCACTGATCATTGTCATATTATTTGTTGAAGGTGCATGGCAGAGGTTGGCTATTGATAAGTTACAAGTAATCATATTGCCATCATAGTTGAATGGAATAAGTGTTTTGGTGACTTCAATTTGGTAATTAACATATCTAATCTTGCAATTAACTCACTCATATAAGCACTCGACACATTTATCAAATCTCTTGTTGAATGGTTTCTATTGCTTGGACTTGGGCATATTGATGATTCATGTTCTTTCGCATTAACCATTGAATTAAAGATCTAATTGGCATTGTGACATAACTTGAGGAATTGTTAATAGAAAACATTGATAATCTTGAAGAGTTTCCATTGCATCCTTTTCACTATCGTAATTGTCTCCAAGTAAACATCGTGGATAAGTGCACTAAGCTTTCTCGATGAAAAATTCTAACATGAAATTTTGCTACAGTAATTGATTTATTTCTCCTACTTAAATAAGTTATTTACAAAACCCTTCAGTAAACATCAAAATAAATTCTACTACAATTGTCACATAATAACATAGAGAAAAATAACAGTGATTTACAAACACAAGAATCAATCACTTCAACATAGTTATTTTTGGACAATTGTCCCCGGAAAAACCCAATGCGGGAAAACCAGTGTAGCAGATGAGGGTTTATTTATTATTCTTCAGCAACAATCTCTTTACAAGGAATGATTTTACAGAATATAGAGACACATCTGAGAGAAACACCTGAGACAATTTCTCCCTTTGCTCCAGAGAAATTCTGACACCCCAGAGACCCTTTAGCCTTCACTGCGTCACCTCTGTGTCACTTTTGCGTGAGGCCTGTGCGAGGACTACGTCCCTTGCTGCACTATCTCTCTGATCTTCCCTCTGCATTGTCCCTCTGATGCTCTGTGTCACCTCCTCCTTAGTCTCTGACTGATGTTGATGCCCTCCTCTTCCTTCACCCTACAACTCTCCCTCTGAAATCGAACTCCTCCTCCTTGAGAATCGATTTCCCTCGGGTTACTGAGTATTTGAACAGTGTGTCTCCACATAACTCTCAAGTCTTCTCTTATACTTTTCCTGTTGATGATTCAACGATAGAGATTAAGTCCCTAATCAATGGCTAAAATTAAAACAGACTTGATCCTCTTCTCTTAGAAGCTTTTCACCCATATTTTTATTAATACCCATTAATATTTTTATTTTCTTAAGCTTAGACTTAGGAACCCCATTAAAAAGATTTATTATTTTAATAACTCACAATCCAGGTGGAATTTCTCCAAACGATTTCTGGGTATTGGAGATCTCATGTATTCTAGCCCCTCCAACAAATTTCGAAGCTAGAGCACATCCAATGCTACCCAAAATCAACATTCTTATCACTATTCTTGTCATTGATTTATTGTCTATGACCAAATTAGATATCTATCGCAAATGGTAATCTTTCCTTTTGACATTGGCGAATCACTCTTAAGAGCATATATCTTGTGGTTATCTAATAAGTGGGCAATTATATCTTGTTTATCTCTTGTATCTTGTTGGCACTAATTGAGCACCTTTATCTTGTGTATAAGATTGTCTTCTCATTCATTCATTAAGTACTCTTTGTCATAAGGTAAATCATAATTAAGTACTTAAGATCATAATCAATCTTAACTCAAGAACTCTCAAGTCAAAGTTTGCATTTGCATCCTAGGCCTAGATTTGCATTAATCAACTTAGCTCCAAGCATAAGCTTGGTTGATAGAAATATAGGAACACCCTTCATCTCCTAGCTTGTGAATGCTAGACCCTCTAGTAGGCTAGACAATGCAATCACAAGAACACCAGATGTAGGCTGCTAGCCAGGGCCAAAACCTCTCCTAGAGAGGAAAACCCACGAAATTTTTTTTCTTCTAGAATGAATTCAATGAAGACTTTCAAGACCTTGAACCAAGACCAAACTTTCCAAGGGATGAGCCAACAAAACCCTAAACAATATCTCTGCAAAACCTAGATTGAGGAAATTCTAGGTCCTCTAGCAAACTCGCACATGAGAGCAAATAAGGATGTTAAGAATAGAGATTCGCTTCCCTTACTTTCTTTGTTGGCCTCCAAACAGTTTTGCTCTTCCTCCTTGATCGATCAGACTTCTCCTCCTTTACACTAGGATCAGAGATATCTTCAATTAGATGATGTCAAGTGGGAGAGAGTTCATATTTATATAGGCTTCCTTGAGGGTGAGTTAGGCCCCTTTAGGCCGACTTGAGAAGGTTGGTCGACCCATGTCTTGGAGGCTTCTAGACACAATGAATTACAATAATTGTTTTTCTTCTTTGTTACATGAGCCCTTCTAAGGGCTAGTACATCATGACCTTGACTTTTTGACTTGCCATTAAGACCCCTAGAGCACTCAATGGGTGCTTTGACCAAGTACAAAATAATAGGCAACAATGAAAACTATATTGCATCCATAAAGAAAGAGTTGAAGAAGGGCCTGGATATGACAGATTTGGAACATCTTCACTGTTACCCAGGCATTGAAGTGACTCAACATCTAAAGTATATATTCATCTCCCAAAATAAGTACATTGGAGAATTGTTAAACAGGTTTGGCATCGTTGAATGCAACCCTCTATCTAATCCAATGGAACAAAATTTGAAGATGCAACCAAGTACAAACCACATGTGGGAGGTCTCATCTACCTCACTACTTCTAAACTATATATTTCATTTTTGTTGGAATTCTTTCCAAGTTCAAGCAAAGGCCTTGTCAAGGACACTAGTCTACTGCAAAAAGAGTTTTGTTGTACTTGAAAGAAACTCAAGTCTTTGGATATGACAGATTTGGAACATCTTCACTATTACCCGCGCATTGAAGTGACAAAACATCTAAAGTATATATTCATCTCCCAAAATAAGTGCGTTGGAGAATTGTTGAACAAGTTTGGCATCGTTAAATGCAACCCTCTATCTAATCCAATGGAACAAAATTTGAAGAGGCAACCGAGTACAAACCACATGTTGGAGGTCTCATCTACCTCACTACTTCTAAACTATATATTTCATTTTTTGTTGGAATTCTTTCCAAATTTAAGGAAAGGCCTTGTGAAGAACATTAGTTTATTGCAAAAAGAGTTTTGATGTACTTGAAAGAAACTCAAGACTTTGGACTCAAATATTCACAAGTGGATGACTTCAATTTGATAGGTCATCATAGTTCAGACCTTGATGGAGCTAAAGAAAATGGACTATTGACTTTGTTGAGAAATCTAGGGCATAGATTTAGAGTATTTATTAACTTGATTTCTCTTTAATCCTTGACATTGTCTTATGATTTATATTAGGATATTTTCACCATTATTTAGTTATGTTCATCATCAAGACAAATGCCAATAAGAAGATCACAATGCAATCACAAGAACATCAGATGTAGGTTACTAGTCAGGGCCAAAACCTCTCCTAGAGAGGAAAACCCAAAAAAATCTCTTATAGAATTAATTCAATGAAATTTTTCAAGACCTTGACCCAAGACCAAACCTTCCAAAAGATGAGCCAACAAAACCCCAAACAATATCTTTGCAAAATATGGACTGAAGAAACCCTAAGTCCTCCAGCGAACTCGCACTTGAGAGCAAATAAGGATGTCAAGAATAGAGATTTGCTTCCCTTGCTTTCTTCACTAGCCTCCAAACAGTTTCGTTCTTCCTCCTCATTAGATCAGACTTCTTCTCTTTTTCACTAGGATCAGAGATATCTTGAATTGGATGATGTCTTCAAGTGGGAGCGAGTTCATCTTATATAGGCTTCCTTGAGGGCGAATTAGGCCTCTTTAGGCCGACTTGAGAAGGTTGGTCGACACATCTCTTGGAAGCTTCTAGACACAACGAATTACAATAATTATTTTTCTTCTTTGTTACATGAGCCCTTCTAAGGGCTAGTACATCATGATCTTGACTTTTTGACTTTCTTTAAGACCCCTAAAGCACTCAATGGGTGCTTTGACCTAGGACAAAATAACTATGGGCAAGAAACCCATTTCACAATAAATAATCTTCTTTTACAAATAATTTTCTTTTCTTTTTCTTTTTGACAAATACATCAAGTCATGACTCATGATATATACAATTATGAAGATCGACACTAGTTACATTTCAACACTCCCACAGGTACAAGGACTGTATATTCATTGAATTACTCTCATAAGAAGGGTCAGATTGGTAAGCCATCTTAAGCATCAACATTATGATCAATATACAACCAACATTGTCAACATAGCAAGGCCTTGACTAACAAGCTCTATCTCTCAACAGACCAAAGCACAATGCTAGGAGATTTTACGTCGGACACTATACTACCTCTCAAGGCACATACCCAATCCGGATGTTCACAAGGTATGTCCTTCAAGCACCATTCCCATCTTGGATTTACACATCCTCATGGAATTTCCTCTTCCAACACTCTTGTCTTGGATACCTTACCAGATCCTCAAAGAGTGTTGGTCACTAGACTACATCCTATCTTGGATTCCAAATTCTCAAGGAGTATATGTCTCAAATGCTTACCCAATCCTCCGGACGCCATTCTCTCCTCATGGCCTTCACTAAGACTTATGAAGATCAACACTAGTTACATTTCAACACTCCCACAAGTACAAGGACAGTACATTCATTGAATTACTCTCATAAGAAGAGTCAGATTGGTAAGCCATCTTAAGCATCAACATTATGATCAATATACAACCAACATTGTCAACATAGCAAGGCCTTGACTAACAAGCTCTATCTCTCAATAGACCAAAGCACAATGCTAGGAGATTTTACGTCGAACACTATACTACCTCTCAAGGCACATACCCAATCTGGATGTTCACAAGGTATGTCCTTCTAGGACCATTCCCATCTTGGATTTACACATCCTCATGGAATTTCCTCTTCCAACACTCTTGTCTTGGATACCTTACCAGATCCTCAAAGAGTGTTGGTCACCACACTACGTCCTATCTTGGATTCCAAATTCTCAAGGGGTATATGTCTCAAATGCTTACCCAATCCTCCGGACGCCATTCTCTCCTCATGGCCTTCACTAAGACTTATGGTTGTTAGTCCTGGTCTAGTGCATGACACATGAAGTAGAGAAGCATATATGTCACTCCCTCTCATCCAAGGACGAGCTCCCTCTCAACTAGGAACAAGTGTCCATCATCAACTACTATGATAGTAGCTCCTAAGGCTTTACTGTCATCATCACATGTGTGATCTTTCTTTGAATATCATTTAGCACTCTATATATAGTATCATTATCAAGACAGGTTCCACCATCACTTTCCACATCATCAGGCATCTTCACGAACCAATCATCATAGAGCTCAAACATGGCTCCCTATGAACATTAGGAAAGTGATTTATCAGGACATAATCATCGATCCATATGCAACCTACTTTTATATCTATCATCGTGATTTGTATCAGCTACTCAGACCAAGTACCAAGGCAGCCACCCAATGGAGTCATCATATGAATGTTGCACAACTCATATTCGTATAAGACTCGTCTGGCTACTGACTCGGCGACCCATATAAGACCCAGAAATGACCCGTATAAGACTCTTATAAGGCTCAACAAAATTTTCCTTCCACGTGATCTCCAAAAAAAAAATTAAAAAAATTAAAAAAATAAATCGAATTTTGTGAGTCTCCACAAGTCTTATGTGGTTCCTATGTGGGTTATATACAGTTCTTTACGAAGTTCAATGTGGGTAGTTGAGTTTTATGTGGGTTTTGGCGAGTAAGAGTAGAAACCGCAGGTTCTATGCGAGTGACTCGTCTCACTATAGAACCCTTCAAGACCCATGCAGGTACTCGCAAGTCTTATAAGAGTCATGCCACACTGCATCATATCTTACTTAAAATGAATCTTCTTCATATAGCAGGATTGTGCAGAACCTAACAATATATCATGTCATCATCATGGTCTTCCTTCAATCTTCATCAAAGTCTTCAGCGGAACATCAACATATCTTAGACAGTCAGCTAGCCCTACTCCTCATTTCCAAGCTGAGGTCCATCGTGTTGCAACTAAACCAGCAACTTCTAAAAAACCATATATTATTATTAGCTTGCAGCAATATATTGCCTAGTCAGGCTCATGAATCCTTCCAATTGTTGTTATTAATTCTTCTCTTCTAGGCATCCACATTCGTACAATTATACCATAAATTTGTCTTTGTACATTAAAGTGCCTAAGGATCCAATCATTATCAAGGTCCTTACCCCTCCTTCCATCATGCTTGCCAAAATAGAGGATCTGCTCATTCTTTTACCTATACCTGCAGCATTCGCTTACTGGTACACCCAAGCAAAGTATACAATAACAAAAACACAAACCCTAAGGACCAAAGGATATGGTTTCTATGAGGGAACAACGTTAGGGTTTTCATATGACTAGGGATTTACCTATATCAACCATTTTAACAATAGACCCTAGAACCTAACCCTACAATATTTCATGTTGAATCCTTCATACATACCTCAAGGTTACATACCTTTGTCGTAGTGACCTGTTATTCCAAATGCCATGGTCTCTTCATCATTTTTCCTTCAAATGTGCATCAGTTCAAGATATTCTTCACTGTATTTATTTGTTGACCTCTTCTTGCTTCATGATCAATATGCTACTGCTCTATTGCTTGTTGTATTGCTTGTTCATTAGTGATGCACAGGTGTAGAGAATTGTATACAAAGATATACCATTACCCAAGATGTTGACAATGACTGTCAACAAAACTTATCTTATTGTTAGCTACTGACGTAACAATAACACTTTCCCATGATGGAACAGAATTGAGGATTTCTTGATCTTTAGAGAAGGGCTGACAACACACAAAACCTTCCTTCAAAGAAATGCCTGTCACAATACTATGACCCTACTTATTGGACTTTTATTTCTCCAAAATCAATAAACCATTGCTCCTTTGCTTGCAACTTTGTGATGCACAAGACCCACAGAGCTAACTTCTCTATCACAATGTTGTGATCTTACCACTACCTATAGTTGAGCGATCAGATTTCAACATGTGTAACTTCCTTACAGAATACAAGGACTAGGGTTTCCAAGTTAGAACACCATAATCAAGACTTCTTCCAAACTAAAAATGATTTATGTTAAACACAGAATGGCAGTATGTAAATGTATTTGAGTAGTAGTTGTGTAAATAGTTATTGTATTATTAATAAAAATTGAATGGTGGTTACAACTCTTCGTGGCAGTGTGCCTAAATAGGCATTAACTTGCCACGAAGAGGAGTGGTCACATCATTTGACTTATGCCCCTTCATAATTAATGGGACATTCATTAATTTGATTAATTGATTATTATTAATATTATTATTTTAATGTTATTTATTTAATTGATATTTTTTATGAATATGTTATTCATAACATTACCACCCCCTTTAGAGATGCTTTGTCCTCAAACTATAACAAGAAGGGTTTTCTTCTAGTTAAACACGTTGTCATGGAATGGCATCTTTACTTTGACCTTGTTATGACTTATGAAGTCCTCATGCGTATTTGTACCTTCCTTGAAGCTGGAAGCATTAACACCATATAATTTATAATGTCGTCCTTGCCAGTTAAACTCCATGAACTATTCTTCAAGGTTTGTAGTATAGCTTCCTAGTTGTATTAACCATTTTGCCCCTAGAACTATATCCATTTCCTTGAGTGGTAGGGAAAATAGATCTATTTGTAGCTCTAGTTCTTGTATCTGGATTGGAACCTTATGACATTCTCATATCTCTTCAAACTTTTGCTCAGTAGTAACAGATATGGTCAGGTCCTTGATTGGGCATATACAAAGATTAAGTTGTTTAGCGAGATCAATGTTTATACAATTGTGAGTATTACCAGAATCTACAAGTATTGACATTTCTGCCTCTTATGAGCCCTTTAAGCTTTAGGGTTTCAGGGTGTAATCTCTTTGTCATGTATGTTGGTAGAGTAGTAGGCTTAATGTTCTTTCTTCTTGGAGATTGGTTTCTCTACTTTTGAAGGTGTTGGTGGAACAGTGACTTGTTGTTTTTTACCCTTTGAAGAGTTGTTTTCTTCATCCTGATTTTGTTGAACACGTGAGATTGCGTCTAATGATGGTTCCTAAGAATTTGAATCCTCACTATGTGTGAAAACGATTTCTTCATCGCGTTCTTCTACTTTAACTTGTTTCCCATCTACTATTTTATAGTAGCGTAAGGACGTGTCTCCACATTTATGTCCTAGCGCCCAACTTTATCCACACTTGCAACAATTATTTTTCTTTTTTATCCTTTTCTTGGACTCATTACTTGAAGAGTCCGACTCTCTCTCAACTTCATAGGTATACAATTTCTTGTTAAGGCATCTATGTCCCATCGTCCATTTGTCTCCACAATACCTACATTTGTTTCTTTCTTTTTTTCCTAAGTATTGTTGTTAGTCTTCATCTTCGTTGAATGATGACATTTTGAACTTTTGTTTTTGCTCAATAATCTTTGCCGCATGTCTAACTTCTTCAATAGTTTTAGGTTTGTATAATTTCAATTATGCACGGATATTCTTAAGACCACATCTATACATTTTAAGTAGTTTTTCATCAGTAAATCCTCGTTGCCTTGTAGCTAATACTTCTCATTCACAGGTGTATTCGCTTAAAGACCCTTTTTGCTTAAGATGAACAAAAATTTTCGTAGACATCATCTTCTTCTTCATCATAAAACCTTTTTAGCAAAGCATCCACAAAGTTCTTCCAGAGAAATGGATGCGGTCATTATTTTCTCTTGTTCACTTATTGGCAACTTCGATTCAAAAATGACTTCCATTTTATTAACCCACACAATAGTGCACCTCTATGGTTTTTTCCACTGTGTTTTGGGAGCTCCTTCTTAATTCGCTGTATTTGTGGCATTTGCAGAATTTCGTCATTTGGGAAATCTTCGCTTTTTGTAGTCTTAGGACTTTGTGTTGGTTCTTGAGCAATTAAATGATAAAAAATGAATTAAACCTTTCTATTAATTGGTTATGCATTCCTTGCAACATTTTCTCAATGTTAACTATTTTTTTAATATCGCTTGCTAATTCCTCTTGAGTTACAATTATCCTATTTTGACCCTCTCCTAACTTTGCCTACTTCCTTTCAACATCGTCGAGAAGATGTCGTACTTTATTGAGTTCTTGATATTCTTTTTGAATTGGCATCACATTATTATTCCCCATTTTTTAAGTTTTTCTTCTTGGCAGAACCATTTTTTTATATTATAATTAAATTAATTATATAACTATTAAATTCTTAAATTATTAAAAAAGTATATAATATAATTTTATATTATAATGTGTATATATTTTTTCTTAAAACAATACCACTATGGACGGCAACAACCCACCATGTCTCACCTTTGACCAATGCAACGATTCAATGGATATTACTTTGCAGTCGAATTGGTCGATTAGAAAAGAGGGCCGCGACAAAGTTGACCAATGAAAATAATGGAAGTGGCCACAGTCGGAAAGGGAAACGGTGACAGGGCAAGGAAGGACTTGTGGGAAGATGTGACAATCAGAACAAGGGTGTCGTGGAACTGCCAGGGAAAGGTATGGCAGCGTGGATAACGGTGGCAGGGTGACAGACTTTTGCATTGTTACAACGAACAGGAAACAAGAATGAGTCGAGGTCGAAGCACGAGATAGGATTGGAGACTGTAGGGGGTCGAACAAAAAATGATGGGCGCACACGATGGCAGAGGTGTCAATGTTGTGAGCCGACGACAGAGTGAAGGGCGAAATGGTGAATGAGGCAGTGTATGATTGGTCAAGTGCAGAAACAATGGGTACAAGGGCGACACATTTAGACAATCAACAACAATGTCGAATGAGAGAATACAATGGATGTTAGAACAATGGAACACGACTTCCGCAGCGACAGTAGACCAATACAGTAGCAAGCAGAAGATCGACTTGCTTTAATACCACTGTAAGAGACAGAATGTGAGTATGCAAATGTAGTGGTGTAGTAGTTGTGTTAATAGTAATTGTATTATTGATAAAAATTGAATGGTGCTTACAATTCTTCGTGGTGGTGTGTCCATATAAGCATTGACTGGCCACGAAGATGAGTGGTCACATCTTTTGACCTATGCCCCTTCCTAATTGATGGGACACTCATTAATTAATTGATTAATTATTATTAATATTATATTTTAATGTTATTTATTTAATTGAATTTTTTATGAATATGTTATTCAAAACACCATACCACTGCCCATAGCTGAGCGATCAGATTTCAATATGTGTAACTTCTTTACAGAATACAAGGACTCGGGTTTCCAAGTTAGACACTAATCAAGACTTCTTCCAAACTAAAAATGATTTCAAGCTTGTTGCAAGTGTTACAGACACACCAAGCAAGGAGGTTCCCACAAGTCAGTTCATTGTGATAAGGCTTGAGTTGAGAGTGTGTGTGTGTGTGTGTGTGTCTTATGTATATATATATATATATATATATATATATATATATATATATATATATATATATATATATGTTTCAAATACTATGGATATTCACGCACACCTTCGAGGATCTTATACCACAAATCCTTTGTCTATTATGTCACTCCACAGGACGGCTTACCCTTTTGTTGACTAGTATGAATCTTGTATATATGAATGCTCAGAGTAGTTGACCAAAAATTCGCCTTTTATACATGAAACTCACTTCTTCGTGGATCCTTACCACTACACATATTATGGTTCTATTGTCACTTGAGTTTGTTGACAAAATTATGACTGTGGGTGAGAAGGAAGTCTCTACTCCCTTCCTGTAGCCTTTCAATTAAACCTACAATTTTAGATCTGCTTCAGAACTTCGATGTCTCAACGTAGCTCAGACTAGGATACAAGTGAACAACAAGGCTTAAGCTCAACAATACCCTTGTTCTTACATCTCCATTATGCACAGGTATATTCTCTTTCAAATTGTGCTTTCGACTCCTTTTGAAAGGTGACAGACGGTAGCCTTTTAGGGCTTCCAAAAGAGACTTATGCATATGCCTTTCAACTTGAGACTATGACCTTCCAAAACAAAGAATTGATCACTCAAAAACTTGTTCACAACATAGGCTTCTTGCGTAGCTAGCATTCAATTCGGATACTTTACAACATGTGCTCAGAACTTCCTTTAAGTAGCTAGCATTACAGATGATGGGTATGAATCTCAATTCTTTTATTTCAAAACTTCGCCATCCTTGACAGAGACCATCAAATAGGACTTATGCTAAAAATTTATATTCAACTAATGCACAGGTGTGGATTTTTCGTTCTTTCTAGGGTTTATGCACAGAACCATACCACATAAATTTCGAACTATAAACCGAGGGTTTGGCTCCTTTCTAGGGTTGTTATAGTTGCCAATAAAAGGCCTTAAGTGCCTTGCAAAACTAGAACAGTCCTTTCACAAAAATAATAAATTCATTGATCACTAATGACTATAATGTACATATCAGAGTTTCGAATTTGCTCAGAAATTTGATGACTTGGATGAAAGATGTAGACCTGGTGGTCTCCTTTTTTACCTTCACTCCAATACCAAGAGGTGTGGCCTCCCTTATGCTACTAGACAAGCTCTTTTCACCCTTCACAAATATGCTCCTTATGCCTTTGCTTTGCTAAAGAAGGTATGTGGCCTTGATGCAGAGATTAGGGTTGGATAAGGTGGCCAAAAAGTTTCGATCTGCTTGCCAACGAGTGTAGTCTGGAGAGGGCTATTAAACTAGCCTTTAGGTTTCCTTGAATCAGGGCTTGAAAGCCCTCCAAGTGCCCTCGCTAGCCTTATAGTTGCAATTAGGGATAGAAAAATGTGCCCACAAAATTGATCCTTTAGCCTCCACAAATTCAGTCTATGGTAGTTGATTTCCTTGATATGATATGACGCCAAACTAATCTTCTTTTTGCCCTCTGTTCAAAACCTCGCTCTGAAACCATGTTGAGAAATATAAGCTAGAGATTTAGAGTATTTATTAACTTGATTTATCTTTAATCCTTAACATTTTCTTGTGATTTATATTAAGACATTTTCATCATTATTTAGTTTTGTTCATCATCAAGACAAATGCAATAAGAAGATCACAATACAATCACAACAACACCAGATGTAGTCTACTAGCTAGAGCCAAAACCTCTCCTCGAGAGGAAAACCCACAAAAATCTATTCCTATAGAATCAATTCAATGAAGACTTTCAGGACCTTGACCCAAGATCGAAACTTCCAAGAGATGAGCTAGCAAAACCGCAAACAATATCTTTGCAAAATCTGGACTGAGGAAACCCTAGGTCCTCCAACAAACTCGCACATGAGAGCAGATAAGGATGTCAAGAACAGAGATTCGCTTTCCTTACTTTCTTCGTTCGCCTCCAAACAGTGTCTCTCTTCCTCCTCACTGGATCAAACTTCTTCTCTTTTTCACTAGGATCAGAGATACCTTGAATTAGATGATGTCTTCAAGTGGGAGTGAATTCATATTTATATAGGCTTCCTTGAGGGCGAATTAGACCTCTTTAGGCCGACTTGAGAAGGTTGGTCGATCCATCTCTTGGAGGCTTCTAGACACAACGAATTAAAAAAATATATATATTTTTCTTCTTTGCTACATGAGCCCTTCTAAGGGATAGTACATCATGACCTTGACTTTTTGACTTGCCATTAAGACCCCTAAGAGCACTCAATGGGTGTTTTGACCTAGGACAAAATAACTATATGCAAGAAACCCATTTCACACTAAATAATCTTCTTTAACAAATAATTTTCTTTTCTTTTTCTTTTCGAAAAAATACATCAATTACATAAAGTCATGGCATATACAATTATGAAAATCGACACTAGTTACATTTCAACAAACTTCGGGCTATTTCTTGAGCCATGGAGGAGTAGTTGTCTCTTGAAGGTCATGCAAACAGTCTGTTCCAACAGATTCCACAACAGAGGCAGAATACGTGGCAACTGCAGAAGCAATAAAGGAAATTGTGTGGCTTAGGAAAATACTTGAAGACTTGTCAGACAAATAAGTGAGTTCTACTCCTCTTCTATGTGACAATACTTTTGTAATCAAGTTGGCCAAGAAACCCAGAGTCCATGATCAAACCAAACACATCAACAAAATGTATCATTTGATTCAATATCATGTAGACGCAAAGACTATTCATTTAAGACATTGTTCTACAAATGAGCAAATTGCAGACATCTTCACCAAGGCCCTCGGAAGAGAAAAGTTTGAAATATTCAGAATGATGCTTGGACTCACAAATACCCCTTCAACATATGGAGGGAATGTCAGACATAATCCTTCGGCATTTTTGTCCTACAAACTAAATTGTAAATAAATAGAAGAATGTGAAAGGGACCATTGAAATATGAAAAGAAGAGTCACCTCAATGTATATAACTGATTGAACGTAAATGGAATTTACATCGCTTGGATTTACTCAATTCTGGCCTAACATAAAACTTACAGAAATTGGCATCATCAGACTCAAGTTGCATGAGTTCCTGGAATTTCTTTTACATGAAGTCCTCTAAATTCCTGAGCTATAGAGGAACTTGCTGTCTTTTGCACATATTCAACAACAAGAAAAACTCACAAAATTGATTGACAGCTTCAAATGAATTCATCTAACAACATGGTCAGCATGACAGGATGAGAGAATGACAAATTGTTGAAGCTAAAAAGGACACCTACACAGGTGAACAAAATTTTCCATACATTTCCTACCATGATGAAGGTACATTGTTTTCTAGTCGCTTGTGGCGTGCTTGATTTGGACACATAGATTATGACAGTCTTCATATGATAAAAGGCAAATGGCATTTCTAATTTTCCTACAATAAACAATGTCTTAAGATTCCACTTCGAGAGCATGTACAAAGCTAGAAGTTATACACTCTGATTTCTCTGCCCCCACGCCTGTTACATTGGCTATGGGTAATAAATATATCATGACTTTTATTGATGACTACACCATGAGTGTTGGGTTTATTTGTTGAACATAATTCTCAAGCATTTGGAACATTTAAAAACTTTCATGTATGGATTGAAAATGAAGCGCAATCCCGTATTGGCACTCTTCATACCAATGATGGAGGGGAATATAAGTACAAATGAGACAACTCACCTAACAAGTATAAGGTGAGGCTTGCAGCAAAAAGGTTTGCAAAGAAAGAAGGCATAGACTATGAGGAGACCTTTTCCCCCATAGAAAAATGGGCTACCATTCATGTTTTGTTAGCCATGCCAGCACATAATAGGTAGAGGATTCATTACATGGATTTGAAGACAGTGTTCTCGAATGGAGATCTGAAAGAAAATGTCTACATGTCTCAACCAAAAGGATTTTCTATGAAAGGTCAAGAATGTAAAGTGTGCAAACTCATCAAGTCTTTGCATGGCCTAAAGCAAGCATCTCATGCATCGTATGAAAAGCTATCTAAGCATCTATTGAAGCATTTTAATCTTGATGATACAACATTGTTTGTTAAGAAACTTGGAAAAACTGTTGTACATCTCACAGTGTATGTAGATGATCTTTCGATATGAGGGAATAATGAATTATACATTGCATCCATAAGCAAAGGATTGAGGAAGGCTTTTGGGTTTTGATCAAAAGCCAAGGTATATATTCATTTCTCAAAAGAAGCATATTAGGGAGTTGTTGAATAATTTTGGCATGATTGATTGTAATCCTCTCTCTACTCCAATGGAGCAAAATTTGAAGCTTACAACAAAAAAATGGGAATGAGTTTGAGGATACAACTAAATATAAACAACTTGTGAGAAACTTATATACCTTAACACTACGAGACCAAATATTTCATTTGGTAGTTGGGATCCTTTCTAGGTTCATGTAGCAAAACTTGTGAAAAATATTGGTTTGTTGTAAAGGGAGTTCTAAGATATTTGAAAGGAACTCAAGACTTTGGCTCAAATAAGGTAGAGGACTATAAATTAGTTGGACATATAGATTCATATTTTTATGGGGATAAGCAGAATGGAGTATCTACATCAGGACACCTCATGAGTCTTGGATCAGCAACTATCTCTTGGAGATCACACAAATAGTACATTCTAGTAGATTCCACTACAGAGACAGAATATGTGGTTGTTACAGAGGCAACAAAAGAGATTGTAGCTTAAGAAGATACTAGAGGATTTGTAGGAGAAACTGGTGAATGCTACACACTTTTGATTGACAACACTTTCACAATCAAGTTCACCAAGAATCCTATATTCCATGATCGAACAAAGCACATCAACATGATATAACGTTTGATTTGACATCATGTAGAGGCCAAGAGCATTCAATTGACACGTCATTCCACAAGTGAGCTAACTGCAAACATGTACACCGAAGCACTTAGAATGTAAAAGTTTGAAAAGATGCTTGAACTAACAAACACCCCTTCAAAATATGGGGGAATGTTAGATACCTAATTTTAGGGGGGATTGGTGCCTTGAAAATACTGTAATCGAGAAAGCTGAGGTTTGCGGTTCGAGTCCGCGCATTCCTAGGTTACCCTCTATCTTAACAAGGTAGCCGTATTTACATCAAACAAAACCTGACAAAAGCAGCTTTCAAAACCTACTAGTCTAGTTCGATTTGCAGAACCACTTGAAAAACAAGAGATAGTGGAGAAAGGACTCCATCGGCCTCGCCGACTTCCCCGGTTCGATTCTGGGTGTCTCTAATGAAAACACTATATACATACGCCAAAATGAGGACCGACAGAGGCTCGAATGATAAGGAGAGGAGAGAGTGAAGAGACATAGGTGAATAGGAACAGTCATCGAGCCTCAGAAACCAAAGGTCATATCAATGTAGTTATATATGGCACACATTATAAAAAATATGTGGATTTATTTAACCATGACCTGTAAGTTGAAAAATTCAAAAATCTCACAGTCCCACTACAAATATGCCTCACAAATATTAAAAAATGAATCCAGAATCAAGATGAATCTCCACAATTGACGAGGAAATCATCGAGGGTGGTCCGAGGACAAAGCATTTGAAAAGGGGAATTCACTGTTACAAACAAAAATCATAAGAAAGAATGAAACAAATAAATAATATCAAACACAGTAATATAAGATAGGAAGATGGGGCATAATAAATTAATAGTAATTAAAAGGACATAACCTTTCACAGAAAGGAATCAAGGCAACCCCTTCACATTATTTATACGGGACCCCTCATTGTAAAATCATATATTTTTCATTCATCATATTTATCATTATATTCTTATTTCTCATACTAATAAGTGTATTGAGGCATTTACTGCTTCACGCATGTATCAAAAACTTGGTGGACCATAAATTTCTCAGTAAAAGTAACCCATTTCTCCCTTTTTATTATAAGAAACTCGGCAGGAATTATGTCCTTGTCAATCAAGATGGCTGTCTACCCATTGTAAGACTCAATAAAGGATGACCAACCTCTCCTTTTGCATGTCTCAAAGCTAAATATAGTAATATACTGAATGACTATAGTACCATTAACCCTACTCACTTGTCATTAAATAATAGATAAAATCACCTTGAATAACATATCACTCCCCCTTTTATTATAATAAATCTAAAGACTTTACAATGGATGAATTAAAATATGCCCCTAAGATTCATATATGCAATATTCTTCAGTGTTTTTTGTCAATATATTGTGAGCTCATTCCATCTCAACAGATTGTATACATCGTAAGTACCTGTGATGCATGTCCAAAAGGAGCAGTCACTAATGAGGGACCAGGATCATCCCGATCAGTTTGGACTGAATCCTACAACAATAAAAGTACAAAAACAGAACTAAAATATATCATTGTGATTCTCGCAGTAGACAGGACAATATCAAATAAGAGTTTGCAAGCAAATAAAAATGAATTAAAGAGTCTTTTCGGCTACACAGGGCAGTCCTATATCTAGAAATGCCGATTTATTAGTTGTTTGTAAAATGATATCATACATGTGCCATAGAACATAGCAGCATTGTAAAATGCATTTATATCAATATCCATATCCTACATATACCATAACATATAACAGCATCCTTGGAAAAATCAAGGATCAAAAAATACGCATCCAAAATAACTCCAAAAGTTCCACATAACAAAAATATTGGATTCTCCTAATTTTAGGATATAACACTTTAAAATAAACAATATTCCATAAGATAATCAACCTAATCTCGTTGCATACATGAAGGCAAAGATATAAAACAAGTTGTTGCCAAATGCACATAAGGGCTACAAAAATTGAATTGGATTTATGATAATCCTTGAGAAGTTGTGCTTTAGGTTATGTTTATTTTGTAAACTCTGAAATATCTTAAAATCATTACTGTCCCCATTACAGACCACACTTTCTAGGATTTCTGCAATAAATGATTAACTTGTGTAACCAACTCAAATATCAACAAGTTGATTTTTTCATCTCTTGACCTGATTTTCCTACTATGTATATAATCGATGACAAATCATCTCTAACTTCATCTTATCATCCTCAATAATCTGGAATTTATTGAAATAATCCTATTATTAATGGTATAAATGAAAAATTGAATATAAGATAGACTAATTGACTGATACTTATCCTATTGTGTAATGGATAAATGCAGTTCAAAGTCTAACTAAGGACTATAAATCAGAGGATCAATGGATTCATTGTCATATAGCTAGCTGGCAACTACTAGCAACTTTTACTTCAAGCAGGCAAGTTACAATGTGTAGTCAAGACTCCAAACTAAGACCGAGTTTTTGAGGTCAGCTTACTTTTGCATCATCATAACCCCTTGTCCCAACCATTGTAGCATGTGTGTCACCCAATGCATATGTGGCATCACAACTTGATGTTATCATCACTGTGCCCTGGCTATTTCAAACCTGAAATGAATCTGAAAATAATCAAAAGTCATTCAGAAAAAGCGCGAGTTTAAAAAAAACTAAGCACAAGTTCTATGAACCCTCAAAAAGATCACTCGTTTTTGTTCACATTAGGTCAGCATGGTGTTAGAGGGTAAACCTTTTTCGTTTCAAATTTATCCAAAAAGGATAGGATTTGTTTATTGTTGGTTTTTGCAAAGCATTTGTCATAGTTATAGAGGATTCCCCTGTTGATTTGGGGTAGCATCGGATGTGCTCTAGTCACGAAAATTGGTGGGGAGGCTAAAGCACATGAAATCTCCAAGACCCAGAAATGGTTTGGGCAGAATCTAACCGGTTTAAGAGATATTAAAATAATTAATATTTTAATGGAGTTCCTAAGTCTAAACTTAGGAAAAATAAAATAACAATGGGTATTAATATAAAACTGGGTTAGAATGGTCCAAAAGTCATGGATCAAGCCAAATCTAATCTTAGCCGTTGATAAGAGATTTAATCTCGGCCGTTGATGGACCAACGAGAAAAGTATAAGAGGAGGCTTGTGGGTCAGTTGGAGAACACGCCGAGAGAGATTAAGAACTCGATTTTCTGGGGCAAAGTTTGCAGAGGAAATTGAGTGAGTAATCAGAGTTGCAGCTGAGGGGTAGTGAATACATAGCAGAGAGGCAAAGTTAGTACCAGGAGAATCAGTGCAAAGCCGGGAGAGGGACGCAGAGCCAGCTAGAGGCCATGCAGAGGCAGCCAGGAGCTGCACAGAGCCAGAGAGGGCCAGCGTGTGAGACACAGAGGGTCCAAAGAGTCCACGGACTGATGCAGAGGCTCCATAAGCTGATGCAGAGCCCAGAGAGGCTAATAGTGGGTCAGAAAGGCTAACGCAAGGCCTAGAGGCAGCGCTAGGAGTATTTCGTGGGACAGACTGAGAGCTAGAGAGCCAGATAGGGTGAGGCACTCCATATGAGAGTGACGCAGAGCAGCAGAAGCTACATTGTTGCTGTGGGATCGTTCATCCGATGTTTTAGCCAAAATATCTGTCTCCGACTAAGAGGTACTACTGCCGAGGGCATTTTCTGTTGGGTGAGCCATTTCTGGCACCCAGGTTGTATTTTGAAACTACATAATAATAAAACCCTCTGAATAGTTGCATCGGTTCTCCCGCATTGGGTTTTTCCAAGGACATTAGTCCAAAAACAACGGTGTCACTTGTGTGCGTGTTTATTTTCAGTTGATGATCTGTATGTGTTGATATTGTACTTGTATTTATTTTCAGCGTTTACATGGTAAATAAATTGTTAAATAATTGAACAAGTAGGAAGAAATAAATCAGATAGTACAGGGAGAATTTCTAACGAGTTAAACTTAGAAATTCCAACATGGTATCAGAGCATGGTTGCAGATCACAGGATAACTGAAGGCATCAGCCTAGCAGAGCAGTAGCAGCAGAAAACAGTTGTCCTGGGTAACAAAAGTTGTTCCTAGCAGAAAACAGCATGGAAGGGGTGACGCAGAGTGCCTACGCCATCAGTTCGAGCCAGGAGGAGGATCACCGCAATGGCAAAGAGGAGCAGACCTGACCTGGCAGTTCGCGGTCATCTTTCTCAGCCAGAAAGGATTGACGTTGTGGCTAGGAGGTGCAGATTTTGTCGGTGCCGCGATTGCGCAGAGCCTAAAGGCTCAGTTCTTCAAGTTGTTGAGGTGTAGGGGGTTGCGGATAATTTGCAGAGCAAAGCTGGTGGGGTACCGTGGTCAAAACAGTACCTAATAGGGCAAGACCAAGGAGGAGGGATTTCCAGAAAGGAAATCGAGACTCAGAGGGAGTCGAACCGAGGACTTCCAGGAGGGAAGTAAAGAGACTCAAAGGAGTCAAAAGAACAGCACCAAGAAGGCAATTAATGGGCTGAGAGATCAGGATAGACTGGACGGAGCTTCCTACTTCGTAGTCTGGAAGGCCAAGATCTTGTCCATTCTAGACAGGTATTGCATCAAGCACTTCGCCTTGAAAACGATAGTGATCCCAGTTGACCCAGCTGAAAATGAGAAGTACGAGGAGGCAATGGCCAGGGCAAAGTGCATCATCCTTGATGGGATCAAGGATCATGTGGTGTCGCATATTGCAGAGGAGGAAACGGCAAATGAGATATGGGAGGCCCTGAAGAAATTGTACCAGCATACTTTCGTGCAAAGGAAGATGTTACTTGACAATCAGTTACGGTCATACCAGATGCAGAAGGGAGAGCAAATAGATGTCTTCCTCGGTGGATTGAAGGAGTTCCGTGATCAGCTAACTTCCATAGGGGCCACGCCGAATCAGGAACTGATGGTGAGGACCGCATTGAACGCAGTCACAAAGGATTGGGAGGTATTTGTCCAGAGCATACTAGGCAGATCGAGCCTTCTAGATTGGGAGGAACTGTAGGTGGCTCTTCGTGAAGAAGAGATCAGACGGGTGACCAAGGCGGGGAGTAGCGGAAAAGGGGTCAAAATCAAGGAGGAAGAAGAAGATGCGGCTCTCGCATCTACAGGAAAGCAAAAGAAAAGAAAGAAGAAGGACCTCTCCAAGGTCAAGTGCTTCCATTGTGAGGAACTGGGTCACTATGTGATCCAGTGTCCGAGGAAGAAGAGTAAGGGAGAGTCTTCTAAGACCAAGGCAGTGCCAGCGAGGACGGAGAAAGAAGTGGAGACAGATGACGACTGTGCCATGAGTGCTCATGCACCACTTGAGAGGAAGTGGGGAGAGATCGAGTTGTAGTCAGACGGACTACAGACGATGAGGGGCAGGATCCTTGAGGGTACCCAAACTCTTGGATTATACCTTGCTATAGGAGCCCCGAAGAGAAGTAGTTGGACTGGCGGATGTCGATAGAGACAGATGCGGATGGAACGACAGAAGGTGCTACAGTGCTCCCAGGACAACGTGAGGCTACAGTGCGAGATGCATGCAGCAGCGCAGAGGTCAATAGAAGGAGCACTTGTCAGCGACAGAGGGAGCTTCAGCATCGGGAGTGTTTCGAGCCTGACAGAGATGTCAGAGTTGGGAGGATCAGTTACTTACTTCTCAGTAACTGAGTTGCAGTGCAGCAGTTAGCAGTGGCAATGTTATAGGCAGCACAATGCAGCATGATGAGAGGGGATGAAGTGCAGATGTAGCAGTGGCAGTGGCAGGGCCATGGGTAGCAGCACAAATGCAGAGGGAGTTGTCATACACATGCAGTAGCAGCAGTGGCAGAGCCATGGGCAACAGTACAGGATGCAGCAGTGCAGAGGATGTTGGGCAAGGAGGCCTAGCATCAGCACAGGGACCAATGCTAGATGATCAGGGTGATACTCAATGAGGAGTTGTTAAAATTGGCAACTAGGGCCGAACTCCATGTGGATCACCTTATTTATGGCTGCTAATATTTCTATTAGATTCCTCTCATCGAGAGGTGTAGGATTGATCTAAAGATCATCCGATTCCGATAAATATTTATGAAGATATGAATTTATTTTGATTATGGACAAATTGTCAAGTCGGCCAGCAACTTATGTAGGCTCAAAAGCCCACCAGTCATGTTTATTCAACCTCAACATTTTGCATATAAATAAATACAAGGAGTTTTTTTCCTCATTTGGACACTTCACTCTCACACACATCTCTCTCTCTCTCTCTCCCTCTCCTGCGCAAAAAGAGTCTCTCTCTCTTTCTCACATGTGTGGATGAAAAGGAAGTTTTCCTAGGGCAAAAAGGACGCAGAAACAGAACAGCAAGCATCTTTGACCAGCATTGACCCTCCAAGGAGTGCGGATTGGGTGTGGTTGCCTCTCCTAGGCAGGCCGCAATTTTTGGCACAAAAATCGAGGTGACCTGACCTCTGGTTTGACCAGTATTGACTACCCTAGTTTAGGGCTGCAGTTGACTTCAAAAATCTGCACTTTGACTGAACTTTTGGGCCCGTTCTAGTGCTGTTTCTTTAGGCTGTTCGAAGACAAGTCGACCAGAAATTGACCAAGCATTTTAAAGGTCAATTTCAGCTAGTTTGACCAAGTTTGACTTTGCTAATATAGGGTTTGTTGTTGCTGATATAAAATTACAGAATTCAGATTTTGTACTGTTTCTCTCTGTTGAACTATTGAAGATAAAAGAAGATTTGATCAAAGGGTTTCCCCAAATTGGGGTTTGTCCTTGGCTAGCCGCCACATCTTATGTCTCTTGTCTTGGCTTGTTTTCGTTTGATCATTTAATGTTCTATATGCACTTTACTTAATGTATATGTGATTGCTAATGTATGATTAATAAAAGAAATATAAGTAAATTGCACCAAGCATAGAACATATCATAATTTAACAGGAGTATTACTAGAGCACAGTCCTCGCTGAGAGGGAGTATTGATTTGGGGTAGCAGTGGATGTGCTCTAGCCAGTAAAATCGGTGGAGAGGCTAAAGCACATGAGATCTCCAAGATCCAGAAATGGTTTGGGCAGAATCTACAAGGCTTGGGAGATATTAAAATAATTAATATTTTTAATGAAGTTACTAAGTTTAAACTTAGGAAAAATAAAATATTAATGTGTAATAATATAAAATTGGGTTAGAATGGTCCAAAAGTCAGGGATCAAGACAAATCTAATCTTAGCTGTTGATTAGAGATTTAATCTCGATTGTTGATGGACCAACGAAAAAAGTATAAGAGGAGTCTTGAGGGTCAGTTGGAGAACACACCGAGAGAGATCAAGAACTCGATTTTCTAGGGCAAGGTTTGTTGAGGAAATTGAGTGGGTGATCAGAGGTGCAGTTGAGGGTTAGTGAGGTCGTGTTAGTAATAGGAGAATCAACGCAGCGCCGGGAGAAGGACGCAGAGCCAGCTAGAGGCCACGCAGAGGCAACCAAGAGTTGCACAATGCCAGAGAGGGCCAGCATGTGAGACATAGAGCGTCCAGGGGTTGACGCAGAGACTCCAGAAGTTGACGCAGAGCCTAGAGAGACTGACGCTGGGCCAGAGAGGCTAACGCTAGGCCAGAGAGGCTGACGACCTAGAGGCAGCGCTGGGAGCATTTCGTGGGACAAATTGAGAGCTGGAGAGTCGAATAGGGTGACGCAGTCCCTATCAGAGTGACGCAAAGCAGCAGAAGTTGCATTGTTGTTGTGGGATCGTTCATCCGGTGTTTTAGCCGGAATATCTGTCTTCCACTAAGAGGTACTACTACCGAGGGCATTCTCTGTTGGGTGAGCCATTTCTGGCACCCAAGTTGTATTTTGAAACTGCATAATAATAAAATCCTCTGAATAGTTGCATCGGTTTTCCTCCATTGGGTTTTTCCAGGGACATTAGTCCAAAAACAATGGTGTCACTAGTGTGCTTGTTTACTTTAAGTTGATGATCTGTATGTGTTGATACTCTACTTGTATTTATTTTCAGTATTTACATGGTAAATAACTTGTTAAGTAATTGAACAAGCAGATAGAAATAAATCAGATAGTACTGGAAGAATTTCTAACGAGTTAAACTTAGAAATTCCAACATCCCCTGGCTGCTTTGATAGGGAGGATAAGCAATTGCAACTAGCACCAAAGCATCTCCCAAATCAACCATTGTAGAATCACTTTCATCCATACTATCAATCTAAGTCACATGGTTTGGGTTCGAATTTGGGTTCGGCAATGATTAGGTTCGGTTCGAGTTCGAATATTTTGAGTAAGTTCACCATTAGGTTCGTCTATATACATTCTCTCTCTCTCTCTCTCTCTCTCTCTCTCTCTCTCTCTCTCTCTATATATATATATATATATCAGTGTTGTGAAAAGCGCGTTCTAAACGCGCTTTTTTCTAGAAGGCGCGTAAAACGCGCGTTTTATTGGAAAAAAGCGCCTTTAAAATTTTTTTGCCGCTTTTTTCAGTTAAAAGCGGCAGGGGCACGGGCAGCGGGGTTTTATATGGCAAAATCGATTTTTTTTTTGCCCATTTGGACAGCAGCGCGCGGAGGAAGAGAAGAAGAGCTGGGAGAGAGGAGCTGGAGGGCGATCTTACCGATTCAAAGGGTTTACACTCACTATTTCGAGAGGAGATCGCCATTTTCACCGTAGAAACGGTATATAGGTTAATTTTTTTTAGTTTTCATTGTTTCAAAACAATGTTTTTCTAGGTTTTTAATTTTTTTTTGTTGAAAAATTTCATATGGGCACCATTTTTTTTTTGTTTTCATTGTTTTTAAAGAATTGTTTATATTTCTTCATTGATTTGGGATGGGTAACTTGGTATGGCTATGGGAACCAATTTTTTTTTCTTTTCATTTTTTTTAAACATTGTTTATGTTTTTTCATTGTTTTTGGCATTTGCTTGCCATTTGGTTGGGTAACTTGGGTTTGGAACTTTGGATTCTATCATTCTAAATATTTGTAACTTGTAATTTTGTAAATGGCAAATGCTAAATTGTATTCCTAAATTCATATTTCCTAATCCTTATTAATTTTAATTTTTTCCCATAGGTTTGCAACTTCAAAGTTAAAAAACAAACATGCCAAGGAAATTGGATCCTTTCTGGGATTATGGTGAGCCTACAACTCCGAATGATAGACAAAACTTGACTTGCAAGTTGTGTGGAAAGGAAATACACGGGGGGGTGTATAGGTTGAAGTATCACCTTGCACAAATCCCTGGACATGATGTGGGGCCTTGTACAAATACAAGTCCTGAACTTATCCTAAAAGCCACGAGAGCACTGGGAGAATTAGAGCAGACTAGAGAGGCCAAAGAAGAAATGAAAAGGCAACTAAGAAGGTCAGCTGAAGGAAGTGGCGTCTGGTTCTACTGCAGCATCAATCAATCCGATAGCTGCATCATCATTTTTTGTTCCTCGAACCACACCTGGTTCACAGCCATCTATTGGTTCAATGCTAAAAAGAAACGAGAAAGAAAAAGCTGACAACTTGCTAGCAAAATTTCTCCTCTGGAGTGATATTCCTTTCAGCGTCGTAAGGAATAATCCTTTTTTCCAACCTGTTGTTGATGCTATTGCCAGTGTTGGCCCGGGGTACAAAATCCCTTCTTATCATGATTTCAGAGGCCGGATTCTTCAAAATCAAAAGCGTGACTGCACCCAAAGATTGGAGGATTTTAGGGCATCATGGGCAAAAACAAGATGCACTGTTATGTCAGATGGTTGGACTGACCAAAAGGGGAGAAGCCTTTTAAATTTCTTGGTTAGTTGTCCCAAGGGGACTATGTTTATGAAATCTGTTGATGCATCTCACCAAATCAAAGATGCAAAAACTTTATGTGATTTGTTGGATGCGTTTATTTTGGAGGTGGGTGAGAGCATGTTGTCCAAGTCATAACGGACAATGCTGCAAATTATGTTGCTGCTGGTAGGATGCTTATGGACAGGCATCCTACTTTATTTTGGACACCTTGTGCTACCCATTGTATTGATTTGATGTTAGAGGACATAGGGAAAATTCGCTTTGTCAAAGATATTGTTGACTCATCAAGAAGTATTACAAAATTTATATACAATCATACATCTGTACTTAGCTTGATGAGAAGATACACCAACAACAAAGAGTTGGTGCGCCCCACCATTACACGGTTTGCCACCAGTTTCATATCTCTTCAATCCCTCTTGAATTCTATGTGGGATGTGAAGAGAATGTTTCTTTCAGAGGACTGGCATGCTTTGACAATGAACCGCAAACCAGAAGGAGAGGCCGTATGCAGACTAGTTTCATACCAGGAAGACTTCTGGGCGGGAGTGCAGGAGGTGTGTGCCGTTACTGAACCTTTGGTAAAGGTTCTTCGGTTGGTTGATGGTGATAAGCCCGCAATGGGCTATTTGTATGAAGCCATGGAAAGGGCCAAAGAAGCCATTCGGGCCTACTATGATGACAAAGGAGATGATGGGTTTCAGAAACAACTCCTTCTATGGGGAGTGATTGATGAGCGATGGAACAACACACTCCATCGTCCCATTCATGTTGCAGGGCTTTTCCTGAACCCTGCATTTTCTTATGCATGTGGGTTTGATTTTGATGTTGAGATCATGGATGGATTCTTATCCTGTGTTCAGAAAATGGTGCGATCTCCAGAACAACGTATAGAGATCTCTAAACAAATTGAGACATATAGGATGGCAAGTGGCACATTTGGCTTTGACATGGCTATCAATGATAGGCTGATCAAAATGCCAGGTATTTTTTAGTTTGTAACTTTGTTTCAAATTTCATTGTCTCTTCAAATTCCATTTTTTTCTTATGTTTATTTAAAATTTTATTTGTAAT
>APFE030898422.1:127007-144475 GCA_000404065.3 Pinus taeda
TATATAACTTTAAAATGAAATATAGGATAAAATAGTAAGATATCAACATCAATAAACATAAAAAATACTATCATGAACATGGAAATTGTAAGGATAGATACAAGCTTGAATTCTGACATGAGGTTATGATTTTTGATATATGGAATTGGTCAATGGCTATAAGATTCGATGATGTTAGCCAAACCTCAAAAAAAAATTAAGGTTCACCAAAATCCGAACCTCAAGGTTGAAGTTCGACGAACCTTGTGACATAGCTATCAATGCCCTCTGCTTAGATGGGTAGAGGCATTGTGTTCTCTAGCAATGGAAATGAATGTCTAGTACTACAATGAAGTGTCCAAGAAATGATAATGACAATGGTTTTTAAAACAAAATAATAGAAATAAGCTAGGTTAATAATAAAGAAGCATAATAAGATAATAAAATAATAAAAAGAAAACTAATAATCAATCATTAGAAAAATAGATATTGACAAATAAGAAGACGAATTTTTTCACAAAAAGTGCCAATGCACCATTATGTATATTTAGGAGAGCCTTCATTCTTGTAAAGGACATCATAAATAATATTTCACTCTCAAAAACATTACATGTTTAATATTTATTATTTTCGAACACATAAAATTAATGTCTTTACCATCTAGTATCAGAAAGAACCACATACAGCGTCTCAACCAAATCGTAAGATCTAGTTGTACAGCCATCGTGCATCCATTTGCGCGCATACAATCACATATTTCTGTTTTGTGTGACATCCTATACAACTCCACGTTATAGTTGTCATTGTCCTTTCTATCGACACACCATACAAGTTACATATAAATAATTCCGCACTAGTTTCCTACAGGATCCACCTATAGTGACTATATAACTTAAGTAAATAATTGCTTGATTAAATTTGAAAGTTAGACCGTACCATTAAATTGGCAATCCATACAACCAAATCCAATCACTATTCATACTAATCGTTCCATTTTTTTGCAAATTCATGTATATCTATATTAATTGATTTGACACATGATTATTTGTACGGCCATGTTTCTTCATCACACCTTTTTAAATTTTTAATGGGATATATATATATATTATATATATATATATTATATATTATATATATATATATATATATATAATATGATTAGAATCAAGGGTTAGCTCAATTGGTCGAGTACCCATCATTGAAGCACCTCTGTTATTTAGAGGTCAAGGGTTCAATTCTCTCAAAATTATGCATAAAATTACCCAGCAGTGAGCCAAAACATGGTTATAGGTTGGAGAAGCTAGAAGAACAACAAAAGCAAAGTGTACAAGGTATAAGGCACCTCAAAATGAACAGATGGAGACATGTGACAAGTTAGAGGAATGGCTCACTTGGAATCAAGATTCCCTACAACAAGAACAAGTAGAGCTAAGAGACAAGCAAGGTTAAGTGCTAAGGTCGATAAACATCACATTGAATTGATGGAATTCATAGCAAACCTCATCAATTCTAAAATCACAACAATTCCACAACCAATTCTCCAAGTACTTTAATGCTATGAGCCCCTCTAGTCCATCAAATACACATGTGAATATACCCCCTCATAGCATGACAATCCCTAACCAATTCCCATCATATACAAATCAATCATATGTGCAACCAACCACAAGTAGCACCATAAAATTATGTGTGGGAAGAAAGTGTAGTTTGTCCTTGAAGAAGACATGATAGACACTAATGAGGATGAAAACTCACCAAAGCTGTCATTAGCCTCAATCGCATCCATAAAACAAACTCATGAGAAAGATAAGTCAAAGGTTTTATATTGAACACATAATTATACTAAGAGGGGAGTGAATTAGTATAAATATTGTTTTCTTATTCAAACATTCATGATCCCTAAGAAAACAATCACATATGAGATCTATCAATGATAGAAGTTGGAACACAAGATTTACATAGATACCCTTAGGAGAAAAAAGCACAAAACTTCTTTTTATAATTATTTATAGACACCAACCTACTAGAGACATCAATCCCCACCACCACCACCACAAATATTTGTATATTACCAACCTACTACCAACATTGTTACCCACCAAAAGTGGGTGACCCTATAGGAGAAATTTTCTCCTAGTATTGTCTTCAGCCAACAACCTTTGACAACCACCAATGTAGATGATGTATTGTGCCATTTGATCTACACTCCCTAAACTAGTCATATGTCCCCTTGCCCATTTGTCGAGAGCATATGTTTGAAGGTGGCTAATCCAATCCTAAAGGTATGCTTTTCATTATGCAATCAAGTGCTTATGCTTGTTTTTCCTTGGGTGTATTGGGCATGGATTATTGGGTGATTTGGAAGAAGGAAGGGCTTTAACTGTATTTTTGTTCCCTCACCAGAAAATTGAAGGGGGGTGGGTTTAATCCTCAATCCTAGTCCTGTGGGATCAACTCTATTGGCCTATGGATTCAAGAACGTGTCGATATTGGGAAACCTTGATTTTGGTGTCGCTGTCTCGTTTTCCCATTTCACGTTTTTCACTCCCCTCCACACATTACAAGCCCTATTTCATCATCTTCCCTCTCTGGGTCCACAAGGCACTGGTATGCCCCCTCCCCTTGTCCACATATCTAGGTCGAGTCTAGAACTGTTGCCCCGGAGGTTGATGTAGCTAAAAGAATGTTAAAAGGATATCATGGCCACAAGCAAGAAACAAAAGAAAAGAATATCATAAAATGCAAAAGATGGTTGGGACATTTAATATAGCTAGTGTTGTTGGAACCGAACCGGTTCCGGCAAAACTGTCAGGTTAGACTGGTTTGGAGGCAAAACCGGTCCGAACTAGTCGGGTTCCATACGGAACTGGCTTGTTCGATACCGAACTTGTCCAGACCGATTCTGCCAGCCCACGGGCCCCACAGCCAAGCAGGCCAAAAAATTGAATTTTTTTCAATTTATTTTTGTTTTTTTTATTATTTTTCTGAAATTCTAAACCTAATCTAGCCCCCGCCCCCTAAAGCTATTTAAACACCCCCACCCCCTCTATTCTACTCACACTATTCGTTCAAATCTCTTGCATTTCTTGAGCTAAGTTCAGTGAGGAGAATTTGGAGAGTTTTTTGCAAGGTTGTTCTGAAGGAGATTTTTTTGCAAATTTGAAGAGTTGATTGGAGTCTTGGAGAGCTATTGGGTTGGAATATTTTTGAGCTACTTGAAAGATTTATTTTTTCCCAGAGATTTTTGGGTTTTCTTCAGTGGTTTTTGCAATTGGTGGAAGGCTTTTTTATATTTTGTTGGGGCTGCTACATAGCTGATCTTGGAGTTGTTTTTGGAGCTGATTTTCTTGGGTGACTTTGATCCAACATCAGAGTGGGTTGTGGAGAGTCAACCAACAACATTTGACAATGAAGGCCTTTCTTGGTTGGACTTGGACCCACCTCCATAAGATGCAGAGACAGATATATTAGAAGCACCAATAGCAGCTTCAAGGCCAGGGGAATCAAGCCATAATCCCATTGCAGACTTGGATGCTACCCATTCTTTAGATGAGGATGAGAAGGATGATGATTGATGATTTGATCATTGATTTTCTATATTGTAGCATGTAGCATTGTAGGATGTAGTATAATACTATGATCTAGCATGTTATTTTGGACTATAAAGGCCTTTTAGAGTCTGCTTCTTGATGCTTGTAACATTTTTGGTTCAACGATGTTTTGCACTAAGTGCTATTTTGGTTATATGCACGCAGCACTATTACTTGCTATATAAATGAGAAGTTTTGCATATTTGTGTATAAATGGTTTGGATTCATATAGATGTACATGAATATATCTGTTTTTTCTTTAAAATATGAATATTTTATGTATTTGGGTAAACTAGTTTTTTTTCTAGTTTTTTTCTAGTTTCGCTTTGATTCTGATCGGTTCCCGGTCCACAAGGTTTTTCAGTTCGATTCCGATAACATTGAATATAGCACATGGTTAAAATCCAAACATGAGCTCTACCCCTTCATCATGGCCATCACCCTGGTTATTAGGGTCTTTGAGTGCCCCACACATCATGAAAGAACCCATGCATGTCCCAACCCTTGGTGGACGATGAACAACCCCACCTTAAGGGGGTAATAGTTGTTGCATATCTCTCACAACATGCTCTTATTTCCTAGAGTCATGAGCAATAATACAAAGATGAATCATAAAAGGCAAAAGGGAAATAATGAAGGGTGGAAAGACAAAGGTCGAGGTAACTCATGTATCCATGATTGCTCCCTTATACATCTATACACCCAAATATGTGGACATCCCTCATCATTACAATCCTTGAACCCATGACATTTGTTTTTTAGACCCCCTGTGTCACCATCCATCTTATCATTTTCACACCTTGTGTCCCCATCCATCTTATCATTTTCACACCTTGTGTCCCCATCCATATTATTTTGTGATTGCTCGCTCATACATCTATACATCCAAATATGTGGACATCCCTCATCATTACAATCCTTGAACCCATGACATTTGTTTTTTAGACCCCCTATGTCCCCATCCATCTTATCATTTTCACATGACCCCTATCAATTGGAAGATGTACCCTAGACCTTTCTTTCCCCTTAGGGGCTAGAAACACCTAATAAAGTTGTTTATTAGCCACTCCTATCTAGGGAGGTAACACTATTAAAAGCTTAAAGCCCCAAATTTGGAAGGGAAACCCATTATGAAGTCTCAATGTACCCTTGATTAACAAGCTTGGTTCACTTAGATGCACTAATGAATTATTGTACTTGATGGTGAGGAAGTGCATCAGATCTTATAAAGTTATATGTAATTATCAAGTAGTTTCACCATGGGTTGGGGAATGTAACTAAGGCTCAAGACCACTAGAGGATCATATTGACACTCCTAGAGGACGTGTTGAGAGCCATGGGACTCCATCATGTGTTAGATCATCATTTCATGACATTGGCACCTTCAGCACCCTCAGTCCTCTGCAGTCTATTCCTTGCCCAACATTATTCACAAGATGATGCACTTGGACCAGAGTGCCCCGGTAGCATTAGCACATTATAGCAGTTGATCCAAGGCACAAAGGAGGTTTGTCTCACCCTTAAGACTTGAGAAGGCAGACATCATCATCAAAGCCCTCATTTCGAGAATTATGTATTAGTGTAGTTTTCCCATGAAGAAGACATGTCGAACACTAATGAGGATGAAAACTCACCAAAGGTGTCATTAGCCTCAATCGCATCCATAAAACAAACTCATGAGAATGATAAGTCAAAGGTTTTATATTAAACACATACTTATACTAAGAGGGGAGTGAATTAGTATAAATATTTTTTCTTATTCAAACATTCATGAATCCTAAGAAACCAATCACATATGAGATCTATCAGTGATAGAAATTGGAACACAAGATTTACGTAGATACCCTTACGAGAAAAAAGCACAAAAAATCTTTTTATAATTATTTATAGACACCAACCTACTAGAGACACCAATCCCCACCACCACAAATATTTGTATATACCAATCTGCTACAAACATTGTTACCCACCAAAAGTGGGTAACCTTATAGGAGAATTTCTCCTATTCTTGTCTTCAGCCAACAGCCCTTGACAGCCACCAATGTAGCTGATGTATTGTGTCACTTCATCTACACTCCCTGAACTATTCATATGTCCCCTAGCCCATTTGTCGAAGGCATATGTTTGAAGGTGGGAAATCCAATCCTAAAGGTATCTTTTTCATTGTGCAATCAAGTGCTTATGCTTGTTTTTCCTTGGGCGTATTGGGCATGGATTATTGGATGACTTGGAAGAAGGAAGGGCTTTAGTTGTAGCTTTGTTCCCTCACCTTAAATGGGCAGGTTGATCCTCAATTATAGTCTTGTGGGATCTCCTCTATTGGCATATCGCTTCAAGAACAACGCTACTTGGGATATTGGGAAACCTAGATTATGGTGTCACAGTCCTGTTTTCCCATTTGACACTTTTCACTCCCCTCCACACATTACAAGCCTATTTCATCATCTTCCCTCTCTGGGTCCACATGACCACTAGGTCCACAAGGCACTGATATGCCCCCTCCCCTTGTCCACATATCTGGGTCAAGCCTAGAACTGTTGCCCCGAAGGCTGACGTAGCTAAGAGAATGTTAAAAGGATATCATGGCCACAAGCAAGAAACAAAATAAAAGAATATCATAAAATGCAAAAGATGGTCGGGACATTTAATATAGCACATGGTTAAAAGCCAAACATAAGCTCTACCCCTTCATCATGGCCATCACCCTGGTTCTTAGGGTCCTTGAGTGCCCCACACATCATTAAGAAAGCCATGCATGTCCCAACCCTTGGTGGACGATGAACTACCCCACCTTAAGGTGGTAATATTTGTTGCATATCTCTCACAACATGCTCTTATTTCCTAGAGTCATGAGCAATAATACAAAGATAAATCATAAAAGGCAAAAGGGAAATAATGAAGGGTGGAAAACCAAAGGCCAGGGTAACCCATGTATCCATGATTGCTCCCTCGTACATCTATACACCCAAATCTGTGGACATCCCTCATCATTACAATCCTTGAACCCATGGTATTTGTTTTTTAGACCCCCCATGACCCCATCCACCTCATCATTTTCACATGACCCCTATCAATTGAAGGATGTAATGTAGACCTTTCTTTCCCCTTAGGGGCTAGGAACACCTAATAAGGTTGTTTATTAGCCACTCCTATCTAGGGAGGTAACACTATTACAAGCTTAAAGCCCCAAATTTGGAAGGGAAACCCATTATGAAGTCAAAATGTACCCTTGAGTAACAAGCTTGGTTCACTTAGATGCACTAATGAATTATTGTACCTGATGGTGAGGAAGTGCATCGGATCCAAGGCACAAAGGCACAAAGGAGGTTTGTCTCACCCTTAAACTACATACAAGTCTCTTTTTTGTTTTTCCCTTGAGGCATTATTTGGATCAGCAAGGTTCCTCATGACAATTTTTTTATGGTTATTTTATGACCGTTTATATATGGCTTACATGCACATCTCTAATTCTTTTTGAAAATTTCATCTTTCTGTGATCACCCAGATTGATCAGTGACAAGCTCTTGCAAACTCTGAAATTCACTTTACCAGTTTATATGCTAAATGTAATTTTGTTTCAAATATTAATAAAATAGCAGTTTTTTTCTTTAGAAAAAAAAAACTATTACAAAGCAATATGTCTCTCTTTGAGAAAGTGTTATGCTTCTCACATAAATCTCAGTTGAGACAATTGATCTTGGCCTTCCTTGATCACTACTTGATCTTGATTCCTGCACACAATTGATCCTCTGTTGCCTCCTTCACTTGCTCTGCAAACCTTGTTGCCTTGCTTCAATTCTTTTGCCCCTTCCTTGCACACTTGGCCTCCTTATCCCTTGCATTGATCTCATATTTCCTAGTGCGCTTCCAACCCTATTTTCGAGCACACTTGAGCTCTTATTTTTTAGGACCCGAACTCCACACAACCTATGCACAACCAATTCTCCTAAATTCTAGCACACATGAGCCTCCTATTCTTTAGGACACAATTCTTGAGATTTGTCTCTTTGTTACAACCTCGTGAGATTTGTCTCTTTGTTACAACCTCGTGAGATTTGTCTTGTCACAAACCTTTATGCACAAAACAATTGATTTTCCTTGTGCCTTCGTCATTCCTTTATAGATTCGATCCATGCTAAATTGGGATAGTTCAAATTTAGAACTCAAGCTCTGAAAGCAAGTTAACTTGGTGTTACTCGCTCTCCTTCCAAACATCATTAGAGTTGTTAACGCGTGCTTTCTCAAATCAACGTTGGAGATCTAATTCACTCTTCCTTCAAGGAAGATTGAAGACTAACTCGCTCTAACTAAACTTCTAACAGCCACCACATTCTATTGTCAAACCAATGAAAACTTCCACTTAATTGAAGCTCCAACTCTACGCATGCTAACTTATGATTATTCTAGTAAGCTGGAAATAACTCATCCTAACTGAAGTCTAACTCGTGAGTACAATTCGAGGTCTTCACTGGCTAAGGCACAAGCCAGAAGACCTTGCTTGCTACATGTTCAACATTAAATGGTAAAACGTTGAGAAAAGAAGAATCCAACAAACAAGCTAAAGCTAAAGTAGAAAAAAAAATAAAAAGAACAATCTAGAAAGAAGCCTGGAGCTAAAGCAAAGAAACAAAGAAAGAAGAATTGAAAAGAAGAGAAAAGTGAAGAGCAAGATGAACTAGATGGGTTAAAAACTAAAATGATAGATCAACAAGCAATAGAGGATGTGTACACCCCTCAAAGTTTCACTAGCTCATTTTCCCTAGCAATGTTACCCTAGGAGAAAAATATTTTCCCATACCTACACATGATGCGTCCAACTTCGAAATGTTCACCTTGGACACAAAAAGGAAACAATTAGTGAAACAGACACATAAGAAACAAAAATATTAATGTCGACAAAGAATTGGTATTTACTACCAAGAACATTGTGATAGATACTAATAAATCAAGGCTCAAATTGACTGCTTCTGCAAGACTAGCAATAGCTCAAGCCACTATTTCCGAAGCTATTGATACAGAAAGAGAAATGAAGGAATATAAAGACCAAAATGCTTTGTGCCAAAAAAAACAAGTGGATTATTCAAAATCCAATCACTATGATGTTCAACATTGGTTGGGTATGCCTTCAAGATTCAAAATGAATTGAATGGTGTTCATAGAGAGTTCTATGATGAAAGGCCAAGTACTTAAGGCACAAAGTCAAGACCATTCAAATGTATAGACTCATATTCAAGCCTTTTAGATTACATATAAATAGATCCAATTACAGTTTGGTAGACATACCTTGAGCAGATTCCTTCAAAAAAATCCATTATTCAATAAGAAGGATCTGCCAAATATTAAATATGATCTCAACTATTGGAGGAACATGGCTCAGAATGTTCTGAAAGGAGTCTTGCATGAGATTGCTGAATTTTTTACGTTGTTGGTAGGTAACTGAGAAAATCGTTAAAGTGTGGAAACTCCCATATTTTGGTCCAACAAAAGATTTTTTTCCCTCATGGGAATGTACTTGCAGTTGTTGAATTTATCACTGAGAAGAGTCGACAAAGCATTCAACACCTGTCAAACAGCAATGAATTCGTTATCACTGGGCTGGAATAGGTTGAGCTGTGTTAACCCTCAACCAGTGTAACTATTTCAAACCAACTTTCGATTGGAAGTTAGCCCTTCCAATTTGAGAGAGCTCTCTCAATATACTTAAAAATTTGGCTATGAGAAGCTCAAAAATACAGATGTCTAACTCTGGTTTTCTATGTGATTTTTGCAAGTGAAAAAATGTGAGGACAACCACCAATGGGCCTGGAATCAATTAAAGAAAATCAATTACAAACAACATCGTTTTGTGGAAGCTGAGGCATTTTTGGTTTACTAATGTGAATATGGACATTTACAATAATCACAGCAAATTGAAGGAAGTTGGAGCAATATAACATTGAATTCCAAGTAATCAAATTAGCCATGAAAATTGATAACATAGGAGCATGATAGGATGAAACTGAAACAAAAAATGAATCTCAGGTTAAAATAGAGTATTGTTGCAAACTGTATTTTCATTAACTGAAAAATATACAAAAGTGGTGTTTCACATCATCAATCCCTCTTTTTCAAAGTCAAGAAATCACCCATATATAGAGTGAGATCTTCTTTACAAAATCTGTAATCTAGGGTAGATTCAATCAACAACTAAGAGATCTAATCCTATTTGATTTAATAAAACATGATCCTTCATAGGGATTTTCTGTTACAATTATTTATGAAAATAAAATTGTTTGTAGTGTGGCACTGTATTTGTGGAAATTCATACATCTGGCCCTTTGAATCCTGTTGTGTTGCCCTATGTGCCTCGCTGCCCTTTTTCTTGCTGCCTCTGTGTCTTGTTGTCCTCTTTGTTTTGCTACCTTTTGTGTCTTGCTACCCTCCTTTCTCTGTGCTCTGTTTAATGACCATGTTGCTGAATAAACGCCAAAAATACCCTCATTGTCCCACCTTTAACTGCATTCTATTTGATGATTGTGTTGTTGGATACATGCTGAAAATATCCTCGTCGTCCTCTGATTGGAAAGCGAAATGGATGTTTAATGCTTGTTGATCTGGGTCGCTTATTGCAATCGCAATACAAGGGAGGGTCTTTTAACATTGATTTATGGTAATTCCCTAATTTTCCGAGCGTAACGGTTTATAGAATGCATCACATAAAATATCACATCCGGGAGGTTCTTGCATATCGCAATTGCAAGTCGGAAAGGACTTCGGGGAGCACGAATTTATGACTATGTGATTCCCAACTGCGATATCACAATCAGCGGGAAAAGACTTATCGCAATCAGCTGGGTGTATCACAATCGGCAAGCGGAACAAATATCGCAATTAGCAAGGCAGAGGATCATGGGACTTGGATATGACAATCAATGGAGAAATTTGCGATATGCGATATCGGCAGAGGACTTTGCAATATTGCAATCAGTGGAGAAATGTGCGATATGCAATATCGGCAAAGGACTTTGCAATATTGCAATCAGCGGAGGACTGACTTACAATATCGCAATCAGCAGGTGAAACTTTATCGCAATCGACGATCGGACTTTTGTGATATGCTATCGGCGGCAGAGGGATTTATTGCGATCGGCCGGAATGCGATATCACAATCGCAAAAGGAAAAGGAAGATGGGCAGAGATGTATTGCAAAGCAAAAAAGAGAAGGGTCGATAACGATTGGTTTTGCGAGTCTCAACCTTTTAAAAGGACTGTGGCATGTTTTACTAATGTTTTAAAGTATTTCAAAGGGGAATGGGGAAACATGACTAGAGTTCGAAATGGATTAATGCGGCTAGAGTTGGGATATTAATAAATGAATGGAAATGGCTAAAGTTTTTAAAAACAAAGGATGAAATGGGGTGGGTGAAAGAAATGGGTTTTAGATAAGCACAGCAACCTCTTTTAGAAAAGCAATAGATAGATGTAAAGAGCATTGCTAAAAAACCTTATCTCAAATAACTAATCAAACTAAAAATTAATTCTAGGAGTTATCATGGATAACAAAATCCATGAAACGCTATCTTGAACATTCCACCAAGCATATTAATTAAAACATTATTGCCTCCCCAAGAAAGGTATGAAAGGAGACTGAATCAAAGTATATCTTCTTAAAAAGTTGCTTTCGAACAACATCAATTTCCCTAATGTGATCTTCTTGGCAATATTTTTGAAGCTTGGAAAATGTATATTGAAAATTATAAAAAGGACAAAGAATGAGCATCCACTAGCCAAGTGGAGGATACCAAAAGCTTGGCAAATGTATATTGAAAATTATAAAAAGCACAAAGAATGAGCATCCACTAGCCAAGTGGAGGATACCAAGGCTACTGAAGTGTTTTGTCTCGCCTTTCCTATTGTATAAATAATATGGATGCTAGAAAGAAACGATCTTTTACTTCAGATTGTAAACTATTTTCAAGATTAATTGAGAAGCCAATGTTGGCCACTTTTCACGCAATTGTAATTGATTCTTCTTGTTGTTTTCAATTATTGCTTATTACTAAATTTAAAATTGTTATTAGTAATTTGAACACAGGCTAACCTCATTTTGTTGCATGTTTTAATGGCTGAAATAATTGTAGCATTTATATTCACTCTTCGTGAATATAGCTAGGCAAAATAATATGGTCTTTCTTAGGCAAAATTCGATCCTAGAGCGAGGGCTTGGGATTCCCAAAGATTCCACCGTTAGAATTGCCTCAAATTTGAAAGAGAGGGAGGGGACCCACCAGCGCAGTAGCCTATAGGATATCGAAGTTTTTCCTTGGGTCGCTTCCCGAGAAATTGATCCCCTAGGTGACCTAATGGGGCGAGGAAAAGGGGAAAATGGTAAAAAGAGGGTTAAAATGATCACCCCTTTAAGGGACCAGTGCCTAATTCACTTGGGGATATGGAGTCAAGGATGGTGATGAGTAAGAATTTGGTTTCTTGATCAAGGAAGCCCACAAAGTCAACTTCATCTAATTTTGAGAGAAAGAGAAAAAAAATAAAATTGACCTTCAAGCATTTACACTTCAAAGCAAACGATGCAAGCTTGTTGAGACAAGTAATCTCTAGGACATTTCATTCATGTAACATTGGCCCATACATTAAATTAGCTAAAACATGCTCAATTCCACATTTCTATTATGCAGCGACTAGCCCTGATTTTAGCAGTATGCAGCAATAAGAATAATAACATCAAAATTCACTTTAAATGTTATAGAGTATATCCAACCAGCATTTCTTTCACAAGATAAAGCTCCAAGACAAGATAAATAGCCCAAATCCATACGTCAAAATTCATCCATTTCCAGAAAATATCCTCCAAGGAAAAATTGTGAAGTTCTCTATGATTAGAGAGAACCCAAATAAAGTGATGATCCAAATGAATGCATCTAACATCAATATATAGGCTCCTAAGGAATTTGAATTAGCCTATGGGCCTACATTAGCCCCTAATGATAAAATAATGTGAAAATAAAAACCCTATTAGTGACAAGCCCACCAAACTAGCTCACAAACGGAAAAATAAACCTCACAAGGAGTCAAATAATAATATGTACATGTCATGGGGCCCTCCAAAGGCCTAATAATGTCTTGAAGAGCCATACTAAGGAATAAATTCCTTGGAATATGATGGACAAGGGGGTGGCCCCTTGTTCCCCAAGTAATAGACCTATGGTGCTCCCAGTGGGTCTGAGGGCACATAAATTACCCCATAGGTCTCCATATGAATCGAAGATGCCTGTAGATCCTCTCCAAGGATCCGAGTGGTGGAATGAATGTTGTCATGACATCGTACAAGTCGTAGGACACCTACCATGTGTGTGGGGATCTTGTAGGGGCCTGATGAGCATAATGTACCAAGCATATCACCATCATCCCAAAAGTGGATCACTAGTAGTCTCTGAGCATCGATGAAGATCCCTGGAGTGTTGTCCACTATTGTGGAGGCCAATAGCTCTCGAAGCACACCCTATATGTTTTAATGTAGACCTTTGGGGTTAGGATCTCGTATAAGGAGACCAAATCCAAATGGAAACCACCTGTAATCCTGCATAAGATCCAATGTGTCCCCTAGGCTTCTAGCACAACGAGTCATTAAAATAATTTGGTAAAAGAGCTTACAAATCATGGATAACAAAAGGGCACTTCACAATGGTATGCCCTTCCATAGTGGGCTTTGGCATGTGCTAGTGTCTCCAAGCTCCAAAGGGGGTTAACCAAGTACCTTATTAGGTGGTTTCAGCCCTTAAAGGGGATAGTATGTTCAAGGTATATCCCTCTAATGGGGGTAGCAAGTGATAAATAAGTGGAATCTTGGGCCACATATTGGGGCATAGGGGTAGCTAGATAAGGGGAATCCCACACATGGGTATGTAATGTGTAGGAAGGTGCATCTTTATTAATGTGTAGGAAGGAAGCCCACATCTTGATTTTTCCACCCATCTTTATATGACTTTTTCCTTTCATGAATTTTCTTTAATTAACAACTTGGGCCTCAAAGGACAAGAGCATGATGTATAAGATATCACAGTGATTACCCCTTTTAGGTAGGGCAGTTCATTTCCCTCCAGGGGTTGGGACAATTATTGGTTCCTGAATAATAAAGAAGGCTCATCTAGGGCCTATGGAACCAGGGTGATGGCCATGGATTGGGGTAGAGCTCATGCATTGGTTTTTGTCCACGTGCTAATTATTTGATCCCGACCATATTTTGCATTTTGTGGTAAAGTTTCCTGTTAAATGTGGCCAATTATGCTTTTTTTCTTTTCTTTTAACTGCTTCAACCTCTGAGGCGTCATTCTAGGCCTAATCCAAGGTGGGGGCAAGGGAATATGGAGGTTGGCTCTATGTGGACCCAGGTGCGAAAAATGATGAATGGGGTACAGTGAGTGGAAAGCGAGTAATATGTGCGGATAAATGAGCGGGACCACGCACCTAAAGTCGAGGTTTCCCAAGTAGTACCACCCTAGAACCAAATGGTCAATAAAGGAAATCCCACAGGACTAAGATCCAAGGGTAACAACCAAAAGAGATCAAGGGGACAAGAGCACAAACTATGCCCACCCTTTCTGCAAAATTCCCCCATCAATCCATACCTAGAAGTATCCATGATAGGTAAACCCAATACTTAATTACCAAATGACAAGACATACCTTTAGATTCGGGAGGCCCACCTTCAAACATACGATCAATACAGATGGGCAAGGGACCAAATGGCTGGCTTGAGTGGCATATAAATGGCACAACGAGCTAGTAGGAGGCTGCAAGGGATTGTTGGCTATCGGCAAAGTTTCATCATGGAGAAAAAATTCTCCTGGGTATATCACCCATTAAGTGGTGGGTAACATGTCCCATTCTTTTCTTTCTTGCGAATATAACATTTCCCCTGACATTTCCACTTTGGGGGGTCACGTTTCTAGTTGCAACCATTTTGGAAACATCTAGACATTTCCACATTTTGTGCAGTAGTAATCCTAGCTAGTAGTTTATTTTAAGAACAAATTATATTTTAGATTTGGAATGGCATCTAGGACTTAGACTTTAATAACTCAACACAAAATCCATTTATTGGTAACCAGGCCGTTAAATCAAAGGAGTTTGCTATCTCAAATAGAGAAAAGACTAATTAGGCCATATCATCATGTGAGTACCCTTCATTTGACAATGGATAATTTTTTTGACATCAGCACCACCGTATGGTGCAACAATGAAAGTATCATTCAACTTACTCATCTTCCAATTTGTCACCAATGCAACAAACACATCAACCTCCACATGCACTTCATTTGACAGCTTATCCAATATCAAGTCCTTGAAGTGCTTTAAGGCCAAACAAATGATCAAAGTATTGATATTTCCAGTCTACCCTTAATGGAAGCTAAGTTCTCTCAGCGTCAATCCATATTAGGAGTTCAAGTATTTGTCTTTCATGCCTCCTCCTCCTATCACTTTTATGTATCCTTCAATCCTATGCTAAGTAGTTCTTAAAGGGGGGCGTTGGGATATTTTGACATTCAAAGGTAGTTTAAATTCAACTTTGTTTAATTTATTTTTATTTAGTAAGTTTAAATTCAACTTGGTCAAACATGTTTTTACTGTGTTTCTCTATTGTGCTTTTGTACTTTAAATATCTAACTATCAAAATGATGCCATATACATGAGTGAACTATTCATTTTCTCCTTGTTTATAATGGCACTTGCTATGTGGCTTGCCACCTGATTGGTTCATGATCTCTATTTAAGGAGCATGGAGGATCCTCTGTGTTGAAAATAATGTAATGTTCACATGTGCTCATGGCCATCTCATATTCTCCCATTAAAGCATTTTGTTCTTATGGCAAAGACATTCATTTATTGTAATACTAGGTTATGATTAAGGTCAACCTAGTCAACTTTGATATGTAGGCTTAATAACCCTCTTGGGGAGTGCACCTGCTCATAGAAATCTCATATTCTCCCATTAAGGCATTTTGTTCTTATGGCAAAGGCATTCATTTACTGTAATACTAGGTTATGAGAAAGATCAACCTACTCAACTTTGATATGTAGGCTCAATAACCATCTTGGTGAGTGCACCCTACATATGTGAGACCATAAACCACCTTGGGATGATGCATAGATTGAGTTGTGTATAATAGACAGCTAAAACCTCATTTGTTATACCATCTTGTGAGATCATGTGATCGTAACATCATTCTTCAGCGCACAGCCATTGTTTGTTTATACAAGTGATTCAACCTATGAGGATTGATTAGGCATTAACTGTGGCTAAGGCCATCATTTATTCTAACCCTAGATTCTACTAAAGGCCAACCTAGACTGCTTTGATATGAAGGGTCAATAACCATCTTGGGGGATGCACCCTACTTATGTGAGCCCACAACCCTCGTGGGAGGATGCCCTACTTGAGCATTGTCTAATGACAAAGTTCGCATACTCAGAGGAATGTTTTGATACTAATGTAACGAACAAAGTTCGTTCACACTTTGAGAACAATGTAATGAACAAAGTTCAGTTACGCTCTGGTACCATTGTAGCGACAAAACTTAGAGTTGTTTGTGCTTTTTAAATGTAAAATACACAAAGCTATTGTAAATAATATTTTGACTTATAAAATGAATGTACAAAAGTTGATTAAATGTTACAATGAGGGTCTGCTTATATATCTAGGTAGGTGCCCTTTCAATGACTGGTCATGTCTTTTAGAAATATTCCTCTTCATTTACTAATCATTAATCAACTATAATTATGATTGTTATTTATTCATTTATATTTATTTTATTTTATATAGATTATATTTGTAACATTGTCCCTCTCTTCAAAAGCTTTGTCCTCGAAGCTTTATTGTTAGATAATTTCCTCCATGTTGCATACCTCATTTTGGCATGTTGATTTCTTCCTTGCCGAACTCCAACTTCCCCCTTTTCTTAAAAGCTGCTTATTTATTACGAATAATTAATTAATTAATTATAATCTATATAATAATATATAATTAATTTTTTATATTTTATATTAATTAACTAAAGTCTACTTAAAGAAAAAAATATTATAAATAACGTATAATTTAATAAAGTTACCTATAATAAATTTATAAAGTTATTTCGATTATCAAATTTAATTTGTTTATTAGTTGTAAATTTATATTTTTTTATTTTCCAGATGGCCATCGTACACATTTGTACGGTCATGTCCCTTACAGTGGAATTGTTAGTACTTTATTAGTGTTTGTTTAGAATAGCGGCATCACATCCCTTACACGTCAGCTCGCTTATCTCCAATGCCAATCGCCAAGTGGTCCCTATATACTTTTCAAGCAAAAAAGGTTCATGTTCATCAAGTTCATCATGGATAACTCCATTGTTGTTTTCCTATGAAGCTTCCACTACTCAAGCCAACAGAGATGATGCAGTTGATTTTTGTTAAAATTGGCAACTAGGGCCAAACTCCATGTGGGTCATCTTATTAATGGAAGCTGATATTTTTCTTGGATCCCTCTCATCGAGAGGTGTAGGATTGATCTAAGATCATCTGATTCCGATAAGTATTCATCGGAGAATGAATTTATTTGTGTTATGGGACAATTCATCAAGGTTGGCCAGCAACCAAATAAATCCCACTTGTGCTCAACGTTTTAGTATAAATAAAGGTGGCCTTCAAGTCATTTCAACACTTGGGATCTCTTCCTCTCTACTTGTCTTTGGGTTTTAGTAGGAGGAGAGAACCTAAGGGATAACGCTACCCTAATCAAGAGGGTAAAAGCCGGAACTGCCGGAAAAGCCAAAAAAGCCGGAAAAGTTGAAACAGCCGAAACAACTAGAAAATCCGAAACTGTCGGAAAAGTTGGAACTGCCGAAAAAGCTAAAAAAGTCAGAA
>APFE030898424.1:0-21028 GCA_000404065.3 Pinus taeda
ATTCTGGCACTTGTATCAAAGTGGTGGTTCCCTGATATTTTATATTGTGAATGGGTGACTGAGATATAGGACTCTTGACCCGCATGCAAAAATATTTCATTTCAAGGATTTGTTGATATACCCAATGTGTATATTGTAGACTAGGATGTATATGCAGTAGCTATTGGGATTCGACAATGAAGCACTAGTCATGTCTCGATGACCCAAATGCAAGAAGTTTGAACCCACATGTCCAAAATGTCATTTTTGGTATTTGGATAGATATGTAGTATGTATATGTAGTAGGCTGAGTAAATATATATATTATATACTCGGTGGTTGTGGACATACAATGAAGTACTAATCAAGCACACTATGGAAGATAGGCTACTATAGTGTCTAAGCAATTATTCAACCTCGTCTTGTCAAGAACCAAGAAAAAAAAAGTATGAACAAAGAAATTGAATGCATATATATTTTGAGCCATGATTGTCCTACTTTTGGGTCGATTTGATACAGACCATTGTAGACTTTGCAATCGAATGGAGTAGTGAAGCTGAAAGGGGAAGTTTAGAGTAGGTAATGAGCATAGGATGAACGCTCCCATCATATCAAAGGCAAAATCTTCCCATCACAGGCTTCAAAACCAAGTGGATATACAAAACATACATGGGTATTTTCTTTGATATTTTGGGAAGTATATATTGTCTTAGCATGCTTTAAAATGATGTGGTAACTTTCAAGACAAATAAGTATTAGCCTTTGCTATCTTGTTATTCTGGCCTTTTTGGGTTCATGGCTACCTCTGGTCTTCTCGATTAGAGTGTTTTCTAACATAGCACAGGGCACAAGGAAATGCAGTGAAAGTTGTGGGGATGCCTCAATTCCATATCCTTTCTATATCAATTCAAGGCATTGTCAGCTGGATGGATTCAAATTGCAATTCTATAACAATACTACGAGGATTTAAGTGAACAACCTTTACTATAAGTTTCTCATCAGATGGGATCATAATCAATCCTCTCTAACCTTCCTATCCTAAAAACCTCAAGGGATTAAGTGTCAAAGGTGTGAAGAATTATGCAATTTCTGTCAGCAAATTTCTCCACTTATCTGACTGTTGAAGTGCAATATTCCTTATATGCAGAGCTGCAATGAGCAGTGCATGTTTGATAGGACATTTTGCTATCCCTTTCTGAATGAGACATTATGGCACCATGGAGATGATGACTTTGCTCACTTCTCCTAGTTGCAGTGCCAGAGTTTCATTAGTTGGATACTCACACCCATATTGACCCGTTTGGATGCAAAGTGTGGGCTAAGTGGGAATTGGGTGTTATGGGCACTTTTTGATGATGTTCACTATGACCCCAATGTGGTCTATCAACATGCAGTAGAAGTAACTGACAATGTGAGGTGTGCTTCTAAAGATGGCTATCAAGGAGATGAGTTATGTCAAGGCACTGGATACATAAGAGTATGCAAAAAGCATGGTGAGAAGTCATACAATAAGGACTATCGAAGAGATCACAAATAGAAGCATCTTAGACTGGGCTTGTGGCTTCGTCAACACTTGTGGCAGCAAGTCTTATTGCACTTGCTTTACAGAGACAACATAGATAATCTATTTTTTTAATTAGACAGTCCAGGGAGGAAGCCAACTTACAAACCTTCTACCTATGCACTCAGAAGAATTCAAACTTGATCTATTCTCTTATAAGATGTTGGAGAAGGCCACTAAAATCTTTGCTACTACCAAAACAAAGTGTGGACATAGTGCTTGTGGGACTATATATGCTGGGAGGCTCACTGATGGTCACCTTGTTGCTATAAAAGGGATCCATTTTGGGAGTTCTCATGGAGTAGATCAACTATTAAATGAAATTAATATCTTCTAAATAGTGAAATAAAATAAAACTTAATACAAATTCTTGGTTTTGTTTATTAACTGAATTTGTCTCTACTTGAACTGAGGGTTTATATATACTAATATTGATGAAGCGATGATATAATTGCCTACATTGTTTACCTTGTTGTTAAAGTATGTTAGAATTCTAGAACCAAGTCAGTAAGAAGCAAAGTTCATCTCTGTTCTACCTATGATTACCATATCAGGTTGAGTACTTCCTACTTACTGTTGTTATTCTGCTAGTATTAGATTCTGCAAATCAGTGTTCTAGAGATTAGATTATTGCATACAGGGTACAAGAGCTATGTGCCATCATTTGCAGAGCAATGCATTCAAGCAAGATAAAGGGTTGTGAATGAGTTGAAGTCATCCACTCATCAGGTAGTGAACAAATTGAATAAAAGAGAGTAGCAGTCAGATTCTCAGTTGGAGCACTCTAATGAAAACCATAATTCCCTAGACTCTATTTATTCTCAAGCATAACTGCTGGATCAAATTCAAAGGTTGTACAAGATAAAATGAAAAATGTTATAGATCAGTGCAATTCCATTTTTTTTAGCAATCTCATCAGATAATTGGCATTTAATTTAAGTTTCAAGAATAGTAGTTTGATATGTAGAAGACTGTGGACACTAGTATGGTTGATCTTCAAAATTTATATGTAAGATTAGGACAAGATATAGGGTAACTTCAAAAAATTAACTTCACAGACATAAAAGCAAATCACTGAAGTGGCTAGCACTGTATCATCTCAATTAGACAATATTCAAAATAAAACAGATGACATTGGAAATGCAGTGACTTTGTCATTGGGTCAACGGAAACTATTACTGGATGACCAAAGTCTTGCTTTGCAAGGCCTTGATAGTCATACACAAACTCAAGCTGAAGCGTTTGAATAAATCAAGTATCAGTACAACAGCTTGCTGATAATGCTTGCCAGCACTAGCTTTAGTTCACTACTTACCAAGAGGAGCTTTAGCCAACTCATAATTGCCTAGCACATAGCTCCTCTATGGTTTTGTGAACTCAGGAAGAATTTGAGTCAAAGAAAGCCACTATGGTCATGGCTCAGAACAAGTTATCTTCATTGCAAAATGCCATTCTTCTTGAATCTCGGGCTATTAATACCATCTTCTTCTACTTGATTATGATGTGTGTGCTCTATATGTTGATAAAAACAAAAGAAAATCAATAAGGTCAGATGTGTTTTGTACTTTGTACTTTTCATATCATTTGCCATTGAGTTCATCATAGCCCATTTTAAAGGCAGTGTCTTTCACAACAACGTCGGATTGCCTCAGAGACATTTTATGTAAGAACAACATTTTCATATACTCTTGCTCTCTTGGGAGTTCAATATTTTTGACTCGTATACCGTCAACAACAATGGAACCCAAAAGACAACACATAAGCTTTTTTAATGTGCTAAATATTGAAAGGCACTCTTACTAAATATTTTTCACTTCAATGTTGCCAAGTTAATATACATGTATATTAGGAATATAACACCCCATGGGATCACCATCGCTGATGCATTAACACTCATGAAATTGACCGATAAACTTCTCTTGGGAATTCAATATTTTTGACTCGTATCCAAACAATGGAACCCGAAAGACAGCACATCAATTTCTTTGATTACTGCAACCACAAAACAGCACAATAATTTTGATTAATTAACAATATATGATAGGTTTAAGATTCCTGTGGGATGGAATATATGGTTGTAGGTTTCCAAGAGAATTTACCAGTGTTCATCCTGAAGATGAATCCAGTTGAGGATTCAAAACATCAACCATTCTGGAAGATGAACACTGGTAAATTCTCCAGAAAAACCTACAACCTAACAATGAATGCTTTGCTAATTCATCAAGAGGTATGATATAAACAAAAGGTACAACATGACAGACTCAACACATACAGAAGAATGGCATCACATGATTGACAGGTTGCAGATTGATTAGCCAACCCACTATATGTGAAGCATCTCAAAGGCACAAAATCGAATTGCATACAACATACTATTTCAGTTTCTATATGTTTCACAATGACATTTCCTCTGTGTGAATCCTATGGCATATACAGTCAACCCTATAGGAAGACTTGATGCCTAATTTTCCCCACACAAGAATTCTTGCAAAATCTATTAAAATTTTCAAAATGATACGCTGACTAGAATAGGGGCTAGATTTTGTTATAATGTGTCCATAACAAATCAAGGCACTAGTCTTCTTTCCTTGTTAATAAAAAAAAATCCAAAATTATTCTCTCTTTTACCCCATTTTGTTTCATTCTGCAATCTAGAATTTACCAGAAAATTTTACTCGATATCAGAGTCTATTTGAACCATAAAAATCCCAAAAAATATATCATAAACTTGGCTCTACTTCCCTCAAGCAAATCATGTGAAATTGACCTAAAAATCCTAGGACATTTTGCTTGTAGGGGCCCTTGAAGTGTGCTTTGTTGAAAGATCTTAATAGGGCAAAGATGGTAAAAGTTATAGACCATGAGGGTTACTCATCCACTAGGTGAATAAATATTCACTTATAAAAGTTCCCTACTTCTCAATAATCATAGAAATAGACTTTACATTCTCAATGCCAATGAAAAGATAATAAACAGTGTGCAGATTTGGCTTCCATAAATGCTTGTTATCCCTTTTTAGTGATATGTTATATAATTATTTATGTTTGCTTGGAATTTTTGCATAATTGATTATAAGTGTCATACTATGGTTTGTTAATATTCTGAACAAATTTTCAAGTAAAATGATTAAATTGGTTTAGATGTACACTCCAACATGCACATGCAAAAAATATAACTAATTAGGTCACACATAAAGCTAATGGCATTTATGGAGTCTTGCAAAACTAAAAATCAACGTGTATCCTAGGGTTTAGCAAAGAAAATTACCTTGAGATGTTGAAAAGAGCATCGAGGTCCACCAAGCTTTGTCGTAAATCTCTATAGAGGAATCCCAAAAACTGTAAAATCAAGGTACAAATTATAAATTTCTTTGATCACAATCCAACAAAATTCAAATAAATTACATGAAACACCATTTAAAGAATTTGTATCCCAAACAAAATGGGTAACTACAAAGAATTATTTTCATAAAATGTAATAAAGCATCTAACTTACTGAAGTTTTTTGATTTCAGATTGTCACTTTTCTTCTCATAAAATGTAATAAAGCATCTAACTCACTAAAGTTTTGATTTCAGATTGTCACTTTTCTTCTCATAAAATGTAATAAAGCATCTAACTTACTGAAGTTTTGATTTCAGATTGTCACTTTTCTTCAAGTTTTTATTTTTTAGTGTGAGAATGTATCTGGTCATTGAATACAATGGACCTGTATGTTATAAAAGCTGATTTTAGTGCTAGTGTGGACTGAGGATGGAATGCTATTGTTTGGTTTGCAAGTGGAACCTGCCTTTCACGATGGGAATGGATAGGGTATTGGTAGAAAATTGGTTATTCATTATGATATAAATGTATTTTTTGATTGTCTGTGGGTATCATTCTAACAATGATAAATTGAAACTCTGGGGCATCACACCTGCTTCATTGCCAAACCTGAAAAGGTGCTTGTGTCTAGACAGTTCATAAGTTCTAGAGAAAGCAAAGTTTGTTAGGATGCTTGTTATCATGCAAAAAACAAGTTATATGGTACTAAATTTCTTCCTTGAGGTCAAGTAGAGATTTGACAATAAGCTATTTGAAGCTCCATGCCCAAGATATTTGTCAAATGCCACCATTCCAGAATTGGAAGTACCAAAGGAATATCAATTCTAAAAGCATTTCATTTTTTAAGAACTTCAATAGTGATAACAATAACATCCTGCAAAAGATCCTAACATGCATCCACACAAACAAATCATTCAACAAGCAGATGTTAAGTGCTAGAATAATGCAAAAGATTATGAGAGATGCTCCAGAAATGGTTTTGATCTGCTATGTTATACTTAATATACCTTGGTAATAATCAAGTAGAAGTCAAGTGGAGGCTTTCTCAGGTTAACACTATTGAGTATTGGTATGAACTGTGTAAACATATTTAATCTGGCACATTTTGCTCGAAGATTTCAGTTCTTTGATGATGAGTGAAATGTTAACTCGAAACAAGTTAGATTAAAACATCTTCACAGTTCCAACAAAAAACTCAGATAAAAGTAGTGGTACTTATATTAGTAATAGTGTTGGTACAATAATTAATCTTCTCAAAGAGTTATAAAGTTATAACCCCTTGCTAAGATATACAAGAAAGCATATATGCCTCGGCTCTCATTGTTAGTGACCCTCCATCAGTTGACCTATATGGATTAATTAAATAAAAGTTTCAACTTCTGCTTGCTTTCCCATTGTATGGGACTTGCCAGTCCTGATGAAATGAGTGGTTGTGCACCTTGAAGGTACACCATATAACAAAATTGTGGTTGTTAGAAGTTCAAGGTCTTTCAATTTGTTTTATTTGTGCAGATTTAATGCCATTGAATTTCAGGATGTAATCGAGTACATGGTGTGCATGTTAGCCATGCTGACTGAAATATACGCCTAGTAAAGAAAGACTAGACAAATACAGACTTGCTTGTTTCGCTAAACATGTAGGATGTGAACATGTAATAAAGGGTATTATAATTGAATCTCGGGGATTGATTTGAATCATGGAAGGGTTTCATCTGCTTGCAACTGATGTTGCATGGAGCCAAAGTAATGGTCATCTTCTTCACAAATTTAACTGTTGAAATCCCCTTTGAAGTCAAGGCTTCTGCTCATGCCTTTGACATCCACATCATTCACAAGACCCTCTAATAAACTCAGCTAGTTTGGGGTTTCCCCAGTCTAAGAACCAACCATCGTCATTGGCCATATGGCCAGGATTAGAACTCCTTTAATCCCTTACTTAAGGAACCATTTACTTCTTGTCCATAACATGAAAGGCATGTCACAAAAATATATTAATGATTGAATATGGGCATATGAGCATTATACAACCATTCCAACTTGATGTACTGCTTCACATCATAAATAGGCATTGTATAGACCATATTGTCCATTAAGCAGGAATGCATATAAATACAATACATTTCAACAATGATATTATCTTTCTTATTAACATAGTTTACATCGCAGAGATGAAATCAACGCTAATTACGATTTTATGATGTCTGCAATAATGAAGGACCCCACCATATGCTCAGTTGCAATGTGTTCTTTCTTGTAGCTACACATCCACAAGGCCAAACCAAGAGACCATGAGGGGAGTTCTACTCAACATTATAGGTTGAATTCATGAAAGCCATTCTCCTTCAACATGTTAACTCATCGGTTTCCTTTAAGATCACACAATGCCCAAAGTCATTGCCTACTTGTTATTGGTGATTTCTTAGTTTCTCTACACAACAACCACCCCAAGGGGCAACATCTCTCATGCTACTAGTGGTGTAACGATGAAGGCCACTCTCCTTCATCCACCCAATGGTTCGTATTGAGTTTTTTTAGCATGTAGAGCCATGGCCTAATCCCATTCCCAATGTGGTCACAACAGAACCTGCATAACACAAGGAGAACCCTTTTGCTCGGCCAAGAGTTCCTCAATGCCCCTTCCAAGTGCTCAAGTGCATGACTTCCAACATTTCACTCGTCAAATGGCCATTCCAAGCTTGCATAGCATGAAAGGAGCCCTTCCCACTCAATCATAAGTCCCTTAGTGCCTCCTTTCAATGTCTTCATGCATTACACAGACAATCCTCAACAAAATTTATTCAACCCTCTAATTCAAGCTAAGACTCGCCCCCTGACCTTACTCATCGAAATTAGGCAAACCCAATCATGCACAAGGTTCCCTTCTCCTTCACACGAGAGCCCTCCTCTCATCTTTGGTCTTCTCTGCACCCATGCATTATGCACTTCTCTCTCCTCTAGAGCACCCACTTGTGCTATATTTCGGTCTCCTCTCTTCCCCTTGCTTTTTAGCTCTACTCTTCTCTGTCCTTGAGCACAAGTGCCTCTCTCTCCCTTCTTTTTTTTTCTCTGCCTTTTCTTGTCTTTCACAATCAACTTCCATAGGTTTCTTCCCTTGATGGGATTGCATGTCATGTTTTCCCATGCTGATCAGATCATAGACTTCTAGTGAAAGTATACAAGAGGTACGTTGCCCATACTCATTATGCAATTTTGGTACTACTGCCCACTCCAGTCATAACTATTGGCAATTATTATTGCACCTTCCCATTAGATATTTTCTTAGAAAATGTGAACAATGTTGGTCCTTATGAACATTTGGCTCGACCAATAATCCATTGGCAACTACTAACCTCCAATTTCCCTTTGTTTTCTTCCCTCTCCTCATGGCCTCACATGGTTTGTATCATATCAAGGCTTCACTACTTCATCAGCTACTATTTAAATTGTAATTACAATTATTTTGGGTCTTTTCCCATTTACATGCCCATACAGTGATCAATAGTATAATTAAGTACAATTACAATATCAAAAGGGTTAAGTTTTGGGAATGTTATAAAGAGGTTGATTGACCACCTTTGTTTTCTTTTCTTTTTTTGAAAGGGGGGTGTCAAAAGAAAAAAATGTTAAATTGGGATGCCAATCCTTGCCAAAGGCCAAGACCCAAAAATCAAAAGTAAGTGAGGAACAAGATAAGTCAAAAACCCAAAAAAAAAAATGATGTGCAAAACAAGATCAAACAAAAGACATCATTAATGATTAAGGCAATGAGACTAAACCCAAAAATCTACTTGAACAATGTGTCAAGGTATAATTTGTTTGTATCCAATGGTATGTATGATGAGGAGCGTCTAGAATTTGTCTAACTTGAACCCAATCAATCTGAAGCAAACTTGTTCCCCACACCTCAAAAACATAAATGACTATGGGCTTAATAATCAAGTCCAAGAGGTGCATTTTGGATGAGATATCCTTGAAATGATTTTAGAAGCACTATCTCTCAAGAAGAGCAAGGACTTTGCATCCCTTATTAAGTTGAGGCTAGAGAGCGTATCACACACTAGAACCTAAACCCTTTAATTCAACCCCTAAATATGTGTAAGTTGTAAAGAACTCAATCTCTTCCTTCTAAAAGAAACTTTTATGAACAACTAAAACTCTCTTGCTATCCAAAACCAAATCAAGGTCACATTGATCATCCTAATCAAGTCCAAGGAAAAGCTAGAATGTCTCCTTGCTAACTCCACTAGATCAAGAGGCAGAAGATGTTCTTTAAAGTTTAAACAACTATTGCAATAGCAAGGATTCCCACATATATATCTCCCAACATATCTATTAGGGTTATTCTTCAAGGCTAACAATGTGTACAAAAGTGATACAAAAGAATTCCGTCAAAGACTTAACAATTCACAACTACTAACAACTATAACTATATTATCACTTGACCAAATCAAGATTGGTTGATGATCCCAAATGAATCAATAGTAGAGCTAGAATTCCTCCTTTCTATCCAAACTAGATCAAGGATATAAACATGCTATTTTAAGTTTAAACAATCATCAATCAGCAAAGATGTATTCTCCTTAAACATGCATCTCTCCCTACATATCCATTGAAGCTATTCTTTAAGGCCAATAATCTATAGGCATCCATTGAGGGCATTCTTTAAGACTAACAATGTGCACGCAAGCAACACAAAAGAACACCGTCAAAGACTTATCAATATGTGTCTATGAACAGCTTGCGAGACAAAGTGACTACAACAATGCAAAAGAGCATTTCTAGCAACCATTAGCCATACTCAAAAGGAGTGACTGGATGACAACTAGGAATAACATGGAAAGTGCCAAAGAAAAAGGGGTAGAGAACAAGACAAATAAAAAGTCCCCTTATTATTATAAAGTGGTTGATGTATAAAGGTGAGGTGGCTTGGCAAAAATGATTGACCTAAATAAGGCTTTGTTCCCCAACAAGCAAAATGATCAGATTTTGCTCCATTTGATATAGCATGCTCCTCATCATCATGTCCTGACCTAATCTATCCTGAATTTATTCCACACCTGCCCTCGTATTTTACCTAGACATGTATGCATAGTACATACCCTGCTTGATGGAACCTTGACAATGAATTTCCCATTTCACGAAAAGGTTGTACATTCTATCCTATAACATCATTAAATTCTTAATAATAAAACTGTCTAATTATTTATTTACAAGACATTAAAACATTGAATCGGGGATATTAAATAATAAAATCTCAAGAGTGGCAAAAAAGTTCTTAAAGACTTGGAAGTTTGGGAAAGTGCCATAATATCATGGAATTTACGAGGACCAATTCCCAAAATGAAATTCATTATCCAATGAAAGTTATTTTTCAGAAAATTAGACTATCGAAAGATGTGATGAGAATATTGAGCCAAAGATTTTTTAAGGGTTACATGAGAATAGTTGTCGATGCAAAGGAGTCAGTCAAGAGATCTGTTTACAAACTAGAAGCCAAAGCTTGTCAAGATGGTGAATTACAAAGAGAATTAGTGATCAATAACAATCTCTCTTTCTACTTAGAGGTTACAAATACAATTAAGCCAATCTAGATATTGTTTTAAACATGTCATTGTGATCCAGAAGCAGACCATAGTTAGAACCAACCAAAAGCAGTATGCAGATTCACAAACACGGATAATATCTAAACTGCACCTTCATCTCACATACATATACTCTAAACTGCACCTTCATCTCACATACATATACCAAGAGTTGACTGTAATATCTCAAATTAGCTATATTAACTAATTCCAATGAGTGGCATGACACTTTGCCTTGACGGACACCATCTCATCTCCTACCACAGAAGTTAGTTCTTTATCCCGAATTTGCATGCCGTACCACTTAGAAGTGCCCGTGTACGTTTTGTGGGCCCCTTCCCGTTGCCTTTACGATGCCTTCTTCCTTGCCAGATTACTGAAAACGAAGTGGCAAATCCCTTGTTGAGGATTCCTTCCATCAAGAACTATACATCATTGCAGGCTTTAAGGTGGAATCCATTTGCATTCATCCTATCTTTGGTTGCTACATGATCCATTGTTCAACATGTTACTTGAATCACTTGGGCTCTACTGTGTGTACTATGTCTATTTAATCTTTGAAGGCCTATTCAAGAATATGGATCATACCTTAATATGTCAAAACCCACTATCCCATATAAGGAATAAAAGCAACAGCTCGTATTGGGGCAGGTTTTGCGTCAGTGAATGGAAGATTTTGGAGATTCTCCACAGTGAATGGCGAAACCCCTCAATAAAATAGCTCTGGTTGGAGCACATAAAACCCCAAAATCACCATTATTGATTAAATAAAAACAAGATGAACACAGCAAGTGATAGAGGAAGGAAAATGGCATCTACTTGCCATATAAACAGAAGCATTCAAGGCATTCTTGCTGTATTCATAAATGGGGTTTTACACAACAAGTATCATTTGCCAACAGGCATTCACAGGATCGATTCCCGTGCAGAACCCCAAAAATTTTAACCTTCGGGACCCCAATCACAATGGGGGTATTGTGCTTTGTTCCCATTGAACCGTCATGACTGCATTTCAACCAAAACCAAATTCGTAAATTCATCTAACGGGCACACGCACAGACCCCATGAGCAGCTCAAAGAAAGAAAGGGAAGAAAAGTGGGTATAAGTGTAACCAGAAGTAATGATCTGAGAGGGCTAAATGAAAAAAGACTATGTGACCAGAGGGGATGATAATTTACTGAACCTCGAAGAGAGTGCCACCCATGTGACCATTTGTTAGCAAAGGAGAAGAGAAAAGGATATTATAGAGGAAGAAATATGTACTGGAAATTTTGGGTTCTACTGCTCAGTCTCCTCAACCGCCTTTGTCCTCGTCCTCATCAGCCCATCTTCCCGCCCAGTTCCTCGAGATCGAATAAAACCCTGAGCTCACACACGCCCTTGGCGTTTGTCTTTATGTAACCCCACGTTTAATTCCCTAATGTGGCTAACATCCCCAGTTCAATCCTTGTTTCCAGTGACAATACAATGGTGGTGACCTTCAGAAATAGAAAGGGGTCCATCATTAGTGGAGCTCCCTAGGAGGTCTGGGTGCTACATTTAACTAAAGGGAGGTGGACAGTCACAAAAAATTCATTTGTTCCTTTTAATTGTCAAATGATAATGTCCATCATCCACCAAGTCCATCAGCGACCAGGGATTTTAGAGGAAACTTTCTTTGTGTATGGAAATGCGATTTTTTTTTATTGAAATTGAATATGATTTGGTAATATAGTAATTACTTCGGTAGAAATTAAATAACAGAATATTTTCTGAATTGAGAAAATATAGCAATTTTCAGATTATATAGTTTATGGGGTATAGAGTAGATAGTGGTTAGGTGTTTGTTAAGGCACTCTAGATGTAAAGGTTACTGGTTTAAAATTTTATGGTCAAAATCCAGCCATGCTAAGTGTTAGTGTGGCCTAGACCAGGTCCTAGTGATTTTGGCAATTTAAATGCCTCTTACTCAAGCCATAAATTAGTGGTGCAATCATCTCAAGGCTCACATAAACTACTAAACAAAAAGAAATAGATGAAGTATTATTTAACAAAAACAACAACAAAATTAAGTATTATCTAAATGTGAAATAAAAGTTCAAAATTTTGATATTGAGTATAATTTAAATGTGAAAATAAATGTTTAAAATTGAGTAGGATGTAAATATAAAAATAAAATCTATAAATTAGTTAAATGGAATTATATTTAATATGTAATTTTTCCATTTTTATGTTAAATATTTTTAAGATAATTTTAAAAATAATGATTATTATTCAAAAAAAATATTTTATACAAAATTGTAAATATATAATAAAGAATTTAATGGATTGTAGAATTGAGGCTTCTGTGATCCATATCAAGTTTACTAGAGATGCTTCGGTGAAAATCACATGAAATACCATTTGTCCACGCGTTTTGAACCAACCAATGTGGTTCATCTTCATGACAAGTTGAAGAAAAAGATCCAGCTTCGCATGTTAAATACTCTAAGCAGAGACTCCTAACTTGACCAACAGCTAATTTTGACTTTTGGACCAGGGTCATAATTTTATATATATATATATATATATATATTGGTGTCTAAGTTAATAGTTAGTTAGAAATGTATTATTTAATAATTAAAAATGATAAGTTATTTATTAATTTAAATGGAAATTAGTTATATAAAGGACCTTTCTTTTAATATATGTATAAATTAATAGGTTGTTAAAATAATAGTTAGTTAGAATTAATAAATACATTTTTTCAAAACGAAAAAGCACAATTGTATTATATTGAGACAATATAAAAGTATCAGATAGTACAACATAAAGCTTTTAGAAGCTGGAAAACTTTTGAACCTGTAATCAAAACTAGTGGATATGTCCATCCATAAAGGAAGTGATCTGAGCTAAACCACATCTAAAAACAGATACAAGTCTTTTATGCTGCACATGAGAATTTCTGAATTGTAACCTTGATTCTAGAGATAGTTTGATCATTCATATACCATACATATACGAGGATAAAACAAAAAGATGAAGAAGAGAAAACCTGGAGATAATCAAAAGGAGAGTTAAGAGCCAGGGATGGAGAAATCGTGAAGGATAAAGGATTTCTCGCCAGATATTACCTTCATGGACTAGGTACCTGTCTCTAATAGAAGACCTTCCTTTGATAGAATGTACGCTTGTTGGTTTTGGGCTCTATAAATGTGTTGAATGGAGCATCCTTTCACAAGTCCCCAAAAAAACATAATTCTGTCCATCCAGAGTGCAAGGTGTGGGCTCCTCATATGGAATTTACCCTTTACATGATCGACCATGATTTTGGAGTCCCCAAAGATTGAAATAGACTCTATATCAAAAAAGATGCAGAAAGCAAGAAGACCCGCTAGAGCTCTCGCCTCAGCCATGTTATTTGATCCCTTTCCTCCATTCCATGAAATGAAGTATTGAAGATTCTCGTCCATTATGATATGTACCCCACATCCACAATAGTTTTTCTGAGCAGCTCCATCCAAAAACGCTCTTGGGGCCCTTGAGAGATAATCTTCTTGCTCATTTCTATTGGCATATTTCCTTTTGGGTTGCTTTATCGGCACAGAGTCATAGATGGATACAATATGTTGTAAAATAGCCTTAAAAGGCTCTTTCATTGTTTTGAAGATTATGTTGTTCCTCCACCTCCATGCACACCAGAGGACAATGATAATTATTGATCTCCATGAATCTCTCTGCCCACTCCACCATTCAAATGCTGCATGCGTTGAAGCATGAGACACAAGAGGGAAACCGTATAAAGTTGCCAAGTCATGCCATAATTGCATAGTAGATTAGCACCGGAAGAACATGTGCTAGTTGGTTTCCTCGACTGACTCACACATTAAGCACATGCTCGGCCCGTGCCAGTTCCTTTTTTCAGATTTTCCCAAGACAGGTTTCTTTTATGGAACACCAGCCACGAGAAGTATATTAATTTGGGAGGGCATCCTGTTTTCCAAAAGGCTGATGGAAACTTAGGACTAGAGTGCATGGCCTTTAATTCAATCAGATTTGTGTAAATATCCTTTACACATACCTGAGAATTTGCTTTTGGCACCTTCCAGATTAGAAAATATTCTGGCATGGAACGATGAAATCCGCAGCTTCTCAAACCCTCCCTGATAATGTTCCACTGCCTTGCCAAAGACTCTGACATCCCTAGATCATCAACCTATTTCCAAAGAGGAATTGGGCCTTTCCATACTGTTATAAGTTTATTCCACGTGAAAAAACCTTTTTCTATGGAAGAAAATTAGAAGCCTTTCGGGGATGGTTATGTTCTCTCGCCCGCACATGAGGGGGTCTATTCCAATGACGATTCTGCTATTGGATTGTAAGCTCCATTTCAGATTCTTTAGAAAATATTTCTCAATTTTGTGAAAGTTGAGCCATATAGCTGACCCATACGTGGTTCCAATCCTTCCTAATCTAAACCAGTGTTCCATGTCTTTGCCTCCCATATATTTTGTTTTTATAGTGCTGCTCCAAGGGCCTTCTCCGTATATTCCTCTCCACAGTGATTTGCACAGGAGTGCTTTCCCAAAAGTCCTCAAATCCAATAATCCCCATGCTCCTGAATTCTTCGGCATAGAGATCTTTTCCATTCTAGTAAGATGATATTTTCTCTGTTCTAATTTGTCGCGCCATATAAAATTTGCAATTGTCTTGTTCATTTTCTGGATGATACTTGCAGGGAGAAAAAATATGTGTACCCAATATACAACAAGTTGTAATACTGCTTGTGTTAGAACAATTCTTCCTGCCAATGATAGGCACTTGTATTCACAAGCCGATATCTTCTTATAGTACCTGTCAATTATCCATTGCCAGTCCACTTTAGAGTAGCCCTTTGCTTTTAGCTGAAAGCTCGGATATTTTAATCCGTCCTTGATTGACCGCATCTCTACCCCAAACAACATAGCAATCCATTGCACTGTTTCTATATTGACGTCATTGTGGAAGACGATGGATTTAGATTTGTTTATTTGTAGACCAGTAGCATTTTGGAATCTATTTAAAATGTCGTTGAGACATATCCACGTGACTCTGCATAGCATTGCAAATATGAGCACATCGTTAACAAATAAGTTGTGCGAGATATAGTTGTTCATGCAAATCTTCATAGGCCTGCACCTGTTTTCAATAACTGCTCTGTTAATATGAAGGCTTAAAGAGTTCATTTCCAGAATAAACAAAAGAGGAGAAAGGGGGCATCCTTGACACAGCCCCCTTTCTGCTAGAAAAAAAGGAGAAGGAATCCCATTTATGATGACGACATAGTTAACGTTCTCTACGCATGCCATGACCCAGCTTATGATATTAGATTTCAGGCCGATCTTCGCTAATAAACATCTAATGAACCCCCAATCTAAGCAACCATAAGCTTTTTGTAAATCAATTTTCAGAATGGCGGCTTTAGATTTTTTTGAGAGCATAGTAAACAGGTTTTCTTGAGTATTAGCGACGACATCCAAAATATTCCTTCCCTTTAAAAAGGCATGCTGATCCTTTGTTAGAAAATTGGCTAAAGTCGCTTTAATCCTTTTAGCAATAATTTCTGTGATGATTTTGAAAGTTATATTGCATAGGGAAATCGGCCTAAAATCTTGAAAGGAGTCAGCCTCCATTTTTTTTGGGATAAGTGCTATTTGAGTGGAGGATGTAACCTGATGTATGCTGCCTAAGATTCTCTCTGCTTCAACCATCCTCAACAAATCTTCTTTGATGATATCAAAGAAGTGAATAAAGAATTCTATTGTCCAGCCATCAGGGGCAGGACACTTATCCTTCATGAAAGCCTTCATAACTCCTAGAATTTCTTCCTCTGTTATGGGCTGGAACAAGCATTCATTTTTTTCATCATCAAACATTTGTGGACCAGATCAATACCCCATAAGATATCCTGAAACCTGCAAACATCCCTTCTTTTATATTAGTTTTTAAAGTGTCTCATAGCTTCCTTTGAGATGTCGTGTTGAGAGAAAAGGAAGCCCCCCTGACCATCACTTATTTTCCATATGGAATTTCTCTCTCGCCTGGAATTTGCATATTTATGGAAAAATTTTGTGTTCATGTCACCTTCCTTGAGCCAAATTGCCCTACTCTTAAGTCTCCATGAAGCTTCTTCCTGCTTCAGAATTTTTTTTTTTTTTCCTTTCAAGCTCTTTTATGCGACATCTCATATCAAATGGAAGTGAATTGGCATCCAAAACTTTGGTTATACTGTCCAGTTCCCTCTGTATTTCTTGAAGGGCCAATCTATCCAAATGTATTTTTTAAACTTCCATTCTTTAACCACCTTTCTCATAAAGGAAATTTTGTCTCTAAAGGTCATAAACGGGGGTCTCATGTCTTTTGCAATTAAATCCTTCTATGTTTTTGTTATGACTTCATTAAAACCTGGATCTTCTAACCATGATCTGTTGAATTTAAAAGGGTACCCTTTCCTAAAACCCTTTTCCTTCCAGCTGAGATATATCGGCCTAAGGTCAGATATGAAGACATTCCTAATGGACGAATAAGGCATGCCCATTCTGTCAATAATGCTGACATGTACAATGAATCGATCAATCCTTTTTGAAATATACGCCTCTTCTATTCTTCCATTATCCCATGTAGGCATCATTTTGGAAGGAATTATGTCTACAAGATTCTTGTTCAAAAGTTCATATTTGATGCGGTCTACGAGCGGGTCTCTTTTCCTGCTATTCCCCCGAGCTTAGAGTTACGTTTAGATCACCTGCAATCATCAATGTTTCAATATAAAAAATTTCTAATGCAATTTTTTTTTCCCAGAACAGGATCCTATTCTTATAGGGGGTGTAGATATTCAAGATATTAATGGGACAGTCGTTTCCTCTAATAGAGGCTGAGATGAGAATGCCCGCAAAGCATTTATAAGCTTTAGCTCTAATCCAAACAGGATCCCATAAAACCGCCAGCCCCCCCGAAAGACCCTTGGCTTCCGAAGCTACCAGGTGCCAGGAGGGAAACATTTTCCTAAAATAGGAGATGGAAACATGATTGTTATGCATGGTTTCTTGAATTAAAATAATTTTTGGCTGAGCTGAATAGAATAGATTCTTTAGCGCCAAAATTTTTTGGTCTGCTCCCAGACCACGTATGTTCATAGATATGATGAAAGTCATTGAGGAGTTTTTTCAGCCGCACTTGCTCTAAGAGGTTGAATCTATAACATATCCATGATGGGAACATCCACAAGGGACATATTTCTTACACCTCTGTCTCCACTCCTCCCCCTAAAATGTCTACTACCTCCATTGTTTTTTTGCTCACCGTTATATTTCTTGCAGAGTCCGAGCTTATAAGAGGGGATGAAAGATTTCTTGGTTTATGGATGGTTAAGGGTTCCAACTCAAGTGATTTTTTGTTTAGAAGAAAGTCTAAGTCATTTTCATACAAATTTGTTGGAGATGATACTAGGGAGTTTAGAGGGGTGGCTGATACCATTGGCTCTTTGCCTTTCGCAGATGGGATAATGCTCTTTTTGGGTGAGGGCGACAATGATGAAATAAATATGGTTTGGGAACCCACAGTAAAGTCCTTGAAAGGTTGGATGATTGGAGAGGGAGGAGGAATTCCTTTTTCATCATTTGGTTCTAAGGGAGGCGGACAAATGATAGCCAGGGTCTTTTTATCAACAATGCATCCAATCCTAGACGAGATTTCTGGCATGGTACCATGGCTCTGAGAGAAATCCTGAGAGAAATACTGATGAGATTGGCTGATATTGTTTTCCAAAATTTTAAATTCTTGCACAACATCATGTTCTGATGGAGACAAACTAACTGTAGGAGATAGCTTCTCTTTTTCAGAAAACTAGGGAGAGTCTTTGTGAATATTTTCATGAAGCAATCTGCATTTTAGAGCTAGGCACCAAGGGAAATTTTTAATTAGGTGTCATGTCCTGTGACATGCTGAGCACCTGAAGGGGATTCCCCAAAAATCCAGTCTTTGTTTTATTTTTAAGTCTCTCTAGCAATCTCTATGTGATCCGGAAACCCTCCCCTGAAGGTCTTTTCCATAAGAATCCATGCTATTCGCTTGTCTTTTTCCCCAAGGCATCTTGGGTCAACGTAGAAAAATCTTCCTATGGCGTTTCCTATCTCAGTTAGAGTCTCCTTAGACCACAATTCCAGGGGAAGGCTAGGGAGTTTGACCCAAATCAAGATTTTTGAAGGGGTGTTCTTTAGTGGGTTGTACCCAATGTACCATCTGTAGAGAGCAAGGAAGATCCTTCTATGGACCCAAGGGCATTTCTAAATGGTATGTAGATCACTGGCGCTTAAGAAATGAAAGCAGTACCACTCTTTCATAAGATTAGAAACAATTGGAGTATATCCAATCAGTGGTTTCCACTATACCTCAAGCCATTTTCTCATCCTGGCATCGTCCATTTCTGGAAAATGCCATCTACCCACCAAAGCAAGTTCCTGTAGGCTTTCTATATGCTCGTTCAAGTGGATGCTGTCCAATTTTATTGCAGCAGGCAGGGAGGGGGGGGTGGTTTTAATAGGGTTTTGAGACTTGTTGTAGTGGTTTGTGTGTTCACGCATAACCTTTTCCTTCTGTTGAAAATCACTTTTCTTGTTGACCTCCCATAAAGATTGTTCTCTTTGTATCCCTTCCCTATCCCTGTCAGCATCTGGTGTTGATGGTTGGACAACCATGTCATCCAGAGTAGATTGCCATCCTCCTGATAACGTGGCGCCCTTCCATCCCTCTTCGGCCTGAATTGCGGCCCGTATCATGGCCTTCGTGGCCGATGCGTCTGACCCACACTCCATGCGATGCCCAAATCCTCTCCCTGGCTTAACGTTTGTACCTCTTTGTCCTAACTAGATTTCCCAGATTGGGACTTTACTCCAGAAATAAATAGAAATAAATAGAAAGTTGTCCGATCTCTGAACATAAAACCTGGATGAGATAAGGCAAAAAGAGGTAATTTAAGACTATTCTAACAAGGGACCTGGCGTAAGGAAGACTCGAGAGGGGTGGTCTCACATTCCGAGAGAGTTGTGGAAACAGATATAGCCAACTGTCCAGAGATAATAACTTTGGATGACGACACCTATTAAGGTGAATGACAGATGAAGGATTTTCCTAAATTCTTTATTCCCACAAGTACATAACACATTAGCTATGGTACTGTCATCCCACAAACCTATGAGGTTTGAATCACAATGCTCTACAATCTTTCAGACGCCGGCTTTGGAGAGTTAAATTTCCAGTCCCATGAAATGGGTTTTCCGGCCCAGAAAAACCAGGGATTCTGGTTGGTGGGAAAAAACCTACAGAATACTGTCCATGGGAGCCCTAGTTCCTTCAAAGTGTGAGAGTAGCACGCTGGTGAAACTTAGGCGAAAACAGACCCTATCAAGTAATCTTCCTAGGCTTACTGAGAAGAATCAACTCCCTGTATATTGTTAACTAGATGATGAATCCTGGCAAGCTATGCAACAACAATATATTTCGAAAATACACCACCAGGATCCTATTTTAAATCAAAAGTCTGAGCGGGGCTTATAAATTACTACATATTTCTTAAATTTATGTATGATTATCCAAAACATACTAAATAACATAGACTCTGACAAGGGAGATTAAATAGAACTTAAGCCCGGTAAATGCCAATTCATAACCCAGACTCTCTTCCTTTTTTAAAGCATCGGAAGAAAACTATTCCAGGTTATAAAACTCACTGTAACTGAGACAATCTATAATTCAGAAAAAAAAAAACATTGCAACCCATGAACTAAATAGAGTAGATACAAACTGTAAAAATAGGAAGCCTGACCTTTTACCAGGCACATGCCGAGGGGAGAGCGACTTTAATCCTCCAACAAACCAAAACCAGCAAATTTTGAACCAAGAACTGAAAACGCCAATTATGAATGCGAAAGTGGGACGCTGAGACACTGCCAGCTTATGAGCGAAACTCAGCCTTGCGCCAGAGCGCTCAGGGGAGAGGGAGAGTCGAGCCAAACCTTTTCCCCTCCTGCCAAAGACTGGTTTTATAATAGCTTCAAAGATGAAAGGCCAACGAGATGCGGAGTGAGCGTGTCAAACATATGGTTTTGCATGAATGGCTATAGGCTCGGTTGTCAGCAAGTGGCGTAGGGAGGAAACACATCGAGTAGTCGGTCATGCCAGATCATTCAGACAAAAGACACAGCTACCAGGGTAAAACGTGGCGATAAAAACGGAATGAGCAAGGCATGCAATGGCTCCCACACTTACCTACTTAGCATTCATAGGCTGGGTACCTGGAAAACACATGCATGTAGTGACCTGGTTGGTTGCTTTCGGCTCGCATCTCCGCTCAGCAGCTCCATTTCAAGAGTTCAAAATTAATAAATACATATTAAAGCGAGAAAATAATATTAAGTTAAATTAAATATCTAATTGTTAAATTAACCTTAAATAATAATAATAAATAACTAACTTATCAAAAAATAAATAAATAACTTATCCAAAAAATTAAAAAATAAATAAATAAAATAAATAAATTTAATTAAGAATGAGGTTGGTTATAAAAGGTACTAATATTATAAAAATA
>APFE030898425.1:1323-12579 GCA_000404065.3 Pinus taeda
TATTCATATTTATCTTCAATTCGTCCATGTTTGTCTTCAAATCTATCTTCAAATCGTCCATGTCTATCTTCAAATCTATCTTCAAATCATCCATGTCTGTCTTCAAATCTGTCTTCCAATCGTCCATCTTAGCTTCCACGCCCTTTATCTTAGATTCCATGCCATTTATTTTAGCTTATATTAGCTTTTGTGAGGCTGACATTTTTTGCACTTGGTCTTGTAATTTTGATATATCATGTAGCATTTCTTCCTCTTCTTCATGAGTCATGCTAGAGATTTTGGGTTCCTTACTAGGTGTTTGCATTTTCTTTCCTCGGGTCATCAGTTACTGACAAAAATTCTCTACTAGCCCTTTTAATTCCTTCAAAATAATTTTTCAAACCAATCTTAAGCAAAAATTTAAAAAAATCTACACAACTTTTTTTCTTTGTAGGAGCTCAATATTGCCTCTGATGTATCTCTATACTTTCAGAACATCCAGTTCTGAAATTGCGACATGTGGTAGCCCTTTGTGTCCTATTTCCAATGCCACCAGTCTGACCCCAATTGGATTCTCCAATGAAGAGTTATGCCAAATCTCCCACAGTGACCTGATTATAGACCTTTTCAGAAAATCGAACTTGTATGAAGTGCCATGTGTCACTATTTTGGCCTTTGCCTCTGAAAATATATACAAGAAACTATAGCCCGTCCTCTTTCTGTACCTTCTTACGAAATTTCAATCTGATGCTTAGAGAGAAAGTTATGACGATTTTGCCCAGGTCACTTGTTTTGAATGTAATTCAGGATTTTGCAAAATGACCAACTTCCTCATATAATATCTCTGAAACTGTAGTGTAAAACGCTCTGAAATTTGGACCTGATATTCAGTGCGATGTCTTCTCAAATGGTTTTTTTTTTTTACTCCTGAAACATAGCAGAAAAAAGTTATAGCAAAAATTCCACGATGACCTCTTTGGAGCAGCAAAACCCTTGAATCCAAAGCTCTGATACCAAATGTTATGAAACCAGCTCAAGAAAAGATAGAAAAGGTAGATCGACACCTTAGAATTCAGCCTCTTCAAGGGGGAAGCCTCCTTTACATTACATAAATTAACAATTCTTGGATGATACAAATGACAAAACCTCCTTTCTATATATAGGAGTCTAAAGAGTCATAATATAACCCAACCGACCTAATAATAATAATATAAAGCCACAAAACTAACAATAGAGGGATTCTATGGGGCACAATAATAACAATATGGGGGCAATAGGGGCACAACAATATTAATAAGGGGTACAACTACCATAGTAATGGGGTTCACTAGTATTATAGGGACCCAACAGACTCAGAAGTTATTTATTGAATTTTATTTAGTTATATGTATTCATATAAGTTTATAAATGTAATTTATTTTTGAAATAAAGCTATTAATGCAAGTAAAGATATATCTTATACAAAACTATTTAGGATTAATTGATAATTAGCTTTAAGTGGTTTATTCAGGCTACATGAAAAATCAAGTGTCATAGATGAATGCCTTTTAATACACATTTAATCTTCAAAATCAATATCTTAATGATAATTTAAAAGTATTTACATTAAGTATTTAATAATTAAAGAACATGGGGACTTATATAAATTTCAACTAAAATGCATGATTTATGTTTCACATTTATTTCTTCCCCATTAAAAATGTTTATCATTTTCTCTTCTTAGTGAAAGTAATGGTCAATGATGGCTTTCCATACTATTGGTTGACACTAAATTTACAACGAGACTATTATTGGTTTTGACAATGTTTACAAGGAGAGATCAATATCCACGCTACCATCAACTGTGCTAATATTTGAAAACCCTTTCCTCCACTACTTACAAGAATTCACCACTAAAGTTTCTTGTTTACTTCAATTTGTGACACTGTCCATCATAATGAATTACTTGAATACCCATTTAAGAACTCTCATTTGATGTACTTGGATTTGAGTGGAGATAGACCAATGGTGCCTAACCTTCTTGAAATACCTATATCAACAATGTATAACTTTTATAGTGGATTCCTACATTCTATGAAGATGAATGATGACCCCCTCATTAGTTCTTCATAAAGGCACAAAGTGGTCGTAGGAAATTGAGCATAAGAACATTTTACTAAGGTTTAAATACACTAGTTTCAAGGGACACCTATCCTTGTCATTTACAATAAGATCCTCACATCACCATCATTCAATCAACAAATCCCCTATAGGTTGGGGGAAATGGGGTTAGAGTTGCGAGACATGAAATTTAAACATTGATAAATATAGCATGTTATCCATAACTATAATATCTGTATTGGATGTTTGACATACTAATATGATTTAACTTAAATCAATTTCTTCTAAGAGTTTTATTTCACACTCCTATTGTGTATTGATACTATTATACATAACAACCCCATTTTTGACCTACTCATGATGTCTAATTGGTTAGAAATTACTTGCAAATTATTTTAATGTTGAGTCAAGTTAATATGGCAATTTACAAAAAAAATGAATTTTGTTGAAGGCCTTGTAATAGAATACTTCCAAATTTAATGAAATATGTGTTGTAGGATGTAGGTGTTCAGAAGCACACACTTGAACCAGAGAGTTGGGGAGACTCTAACAACCTTCAAGAGTTTGATGGTGTTCCAAAGGGAGCCACTTCTTCATTTGCTTCACCTCCTCATGAAGACAATAAAGGTGAAAGAGGCAGGTATAAATTTGGTTCTAAACACATTCCTTTTGATTTTGAAAAGCATGATGAATTTCACATAAGTATGAGGAAAGTGTTGCATTTTCATTTTGTGGTTTGGATAACCATGATGTTTCTAGATGTTGGAAGAGAATGGCCACATACAAGAAGCAGAAGAAGGAAAAGAAGCAAGCAACCAAGGGTCCATTGGATAAGGCAAATCTTGCTATCAAGAGGATGCACATGCAATGCACTTACTGCCATAAGCAAGGACATCTTGCTACAAAGTGTTGGACACTGAATCCAACAATGCTTCCACCAAAGATGAAGAAAGTGGAAAGAGAAGATGGTAGAAATGGAAGTGAATATTCCATGAATGGTGTCTCAAAATGATTCACATGTTGACGCTGATGTGCAGGCAAGGGTAGTACATTTGAAAGGGATTGGTAAGGAACAGTTAGAGTTCTTATCCAATTAACATTGCATGTCTATTGATGCATCTATATTATATTTCATTTCAGCTTCAAAAGTACTGTGTGCTTAAGTGAAAGTTGAGCTTGAGATGCATGAACATAGGGACGTCAATGATTTCCTTGTTTTTGAACATGCATATGTAATTGACTTGCAAGGTTGATTTCTTTGACATGCATGTGATGCCATGTTGACTTGAAAGAAGTTAACTTGGTCTCCAAATGGAGATGATGATGAAAGTTTCATCTTTTGAAAAAGATTCCTAATGGTCTTTTTCTACATGCTTGACTTGAAGGGTCATTTGTTAAAGGCATGTTTTGTGGGCTTGTTATCTAGTCCATCATTTATATGTAGATATAAGACATGTAGGTGTTCACAAAATGTGAAATCTATTTCTTTTGTTGAAGCAGGAGTTTAGTCCATCTAGCTTTTATATGCATACTTGTTGTTAACAATTGTTGTTGGCAGCCTTTCAAATAGGTACAGATGAAATTTTTGTGGAGCAGATGTACTTCAAATTTGTTGAGCCATCTTGGATAAATAATAAAGGCAAAGAAGTTGAAACTACCTTCTATGGCCATTTTAGTAGAAGTTCTGCAGGAAGACAAGGAGGAAGACATTTCTTCCCAAGAAGACCAACCCATCCAGAGAAGGGAAGTGGTCAAAAACTTTGGTTCAGAGGCACTATGCAAAGGCAAGTGTAAGGAGGTTGAAGGAAGAGGGTGAGTTACTCTCATTTACTCTTCAGATTAGCATATTACTCTTTTGGAGAGAAAAATTTCTTTTTTTTGGAAGGCGTGATCCAAAAATGGATCCTGGATAAACCTCTAAGTCTAAAAGACTTCATGCAAGAGGTGAAAGGTGAAAAATGGCACAAAACTGTTGTAAATCAAAGGAAAATGAAAGTCGCAGACTACTTTCAGAAATACTTTCATTGTAGAGATCTCCTCATTCTAAATCCAATGCAACTTGAATGGGTGAAAATAGAACCCGGATGAAGGAGTTATTGTAAAATGAAAATTGCCCAATGTCCTTAGAAAAGGAGGCAATTTCATTAAAATTTGAACTATATTGAAAATTTTGATTATAGGCTCACAGGCCAATCCACAACTGAGAGATGGTAGGCTAGGATTGGGTCATGTGGCCCACTCTGATTGGTCTAAGAAGCATTAATATCACATCGTTGGATGGCTATATAAAGGAGGAGCCGCAGGTCTTAAGGCATCATGGCATGCGATTTCCAAAATATCGCTTCGCCTAAAACCAAAGGGAAGGACTTACCCACAGGCACGGTGACTTGCCCATGTGTGATCGCCGATATCGTTGGATCGCAATTGGCACTGACATAGACCATTATATAAAGAGGCCTCAGACTTGTGTGATCTGCGATTGCAACTTGTCGCATCACAGTATTGCATCGACATAACACATGGAGTGGGGCCACATATATAAATGTATACGAGCGATCTAATGGTTGGACCCGATGATGATATAAATGGGTTTTATATATTTTAAAGTCCGCTAAAATGGCATTTTTAATGCATTTTCGCATGTTTTTCTTATTAAGTGAAGTACAAAGGGGAAGCACGATGCGATGTAAAGTAAACCCAAAAGGATTCCAGAATGGGAATATATATAATTACAAATCTGTCAAAGCCATGTTTGTGTTAATTTCACCATTTTTCACAATATTTTCGTAGTTTCATTTATTAAAATAAATGCAAAGGATGAGGGCCAACTGTGATATGCAATAGTGATTATAGGCGGACCCAATGGGAGTTTGGGGTGCGATTATGGATATTTGAAGTTCGGGAAATATGTTTTGTTGTGGACTTTCCTGTGTGCTGCAGTGTTCTCTTTAAAACACAGAACAAGTATTACTAGAGATTTCAAGCAACGATTTCCCTCATATGTTGCAGAAATAGGTGGTTGTTTCCCCTGAGTGTGTTATACAATGATTATTGAATTCCAAACAAGGGATTTGAGCAAACATGGCCAGAATCTGTAGAGCCCGAAAAGAAAAACCAACAGGCAGCTCGATTTGGCTTTTAAGCCATGAATGTCAAAGGCACACGGCTATTGGGTTTTTGAAAGGTGGCCAAGTTCTTATTTTCTACTGAGTTATTGTTGGTGGCCAAGTTGTTGTTTGTTGCTGAATGTTGAAAGTAATAGCAGTAGAGAAGTGAAAAGTAGCTGAGGGACCCTTTGGGGTCACTTGAAGTTCAAGTGAAAAGCCAGAGAGCGTGAAGGTTGCAGAAGGTAGAAAGAAACAAGAGTAGGAGAGCCAAAGGGCCAAGAGCCTGAGCCCAAGCCAAGAGCCAAAACTAGATCCAAAGAGCCGGAGTTAGAGCCAAGAGCCAGAACCAAGAGTAAAAGAGCCAGAGCCAAGTGCCAAGAGCCAAAAGCTAGAGCTTCAAGAGCTAGAGGGGATAAAATGGTATTTGAACCAACTATTTTTGTACAGAACAACAGGAGTTGATTCAAAGACTTGTAAAACACTTACACCATAATCCCAGAGAGCCTAGTTGAATTAACTAGACCTCACAGAGATGTAGCCCAAGGATTGTGGGTGAACTCGAAATTAATATTGTTGTTTATGTCTCTGCTTTATTGCTATATTATCTATGTTGCTTTATTTAATGTTATATGCACACACACACACACACACACACACACACACACACACATATATCAGTTTCAGCACATTAATTCATAACACATAATCAGTTAAAACAAATACAAGCATACACCTATATTTTCAAGCTTTTCTTAATTCCGCATTGGTTAATCATTAAAGACTTGGGAATATTCAAGCTTTGGAAGTTGGAGAGGTTCTTGTAAGCTAGACAAGAAGCCTAAGAGCCCCATTTTCAGATCATCTCTAAAAAGGTAGTTAGCATAGAAGGATCCATCCTTGTCTCTGGTTGATTCTTACTATCTATTATAGTCCTCTGTCAAGCTCTTCCAATATTCCATAAATGTCTCCTTTGCATGTTCCAAGTCAAACTCAAGTTCCTTTGTAGGAGCTTTGCAAACCCATGTATCTTGCTCGGGCTGCTTCCCCTTATCTTCCCCTATGGTCACACCACTTCTGAGCACCATGTTCACAGTGGGGTCTTCTTCGTGCAGTTCAGATCTCATCATTTGAATATTCTACGTCAGAGTAGGCTGAAGTACCCCTTTCTCGTGCATCTGCGTGATCAACATAGGAAAATCTATTGCTTCATGATTGAATTGAGCACAATATGAACAAGATAATCTCGTCGGGTTGGTAGAATCATGAGCGTAGTGCCCTAGTCCTCCGCAATTGTAATAGATTAACTGTTAGTAGCCCCTTCCTAGCCCCAATCCTCCTTGTCTTCGGCCTTGTCCCTAAAATCCAGCATGTGCCATTCTCGCAGCTAGGTCGAGGCCTCACGTTTCCATCTGCATTCTATATGTTGGGGTCCGATCCATCATTAACTTGTAGCTGCGACAAGTATGCTCGTCGTGGCCAACCGATCTACAAAAATTGAAAAACAGTGGCTGGGGAGTCTGTGTATACTTCTGCAACAAATGACAGTTGTCTGTCAAGTGCTTTCCTCCTATTTGATAGATCGTGCACCAGAGCACAAAGGCTGCACTTGGCCTTGCCTATGTCTCTGGTCTTAACGGTATTGGTCCCCCTCCTGCCAAGTAGTTCACAAATACTAGACAATGGTCTTTGTAGTGGCCTTGCCCTTTGCATTTTATGCACCACACTTCTCCACATGCCTCTTTCCGTGGCACCCTATCCTATTTCAAACTCCGCATCTCCAAGCATAGATTCTATAGTTACACGTGGATTTTTTGGATTTCCAACCCTGGATCCTGTATCAATGTTTCATGCAACCTCATCACGATTTCCAACACTTTGGCTTAGGTTGAAAGCTTCTGTTGTGACAGCATCATCCTAAGGTGTGGTGTCAAAGATGCCACAAACCACGCATGGTGTTGTGCATATGTCAGTGTCATATTAGCCTCATGGATCGTACTCTTCAGCGTCTGATCCAGATCCCATGGGGTCTTTCCTGGAAGCATCGCGATCTCTTTAAATCTGATGATTAACTATGTCTCTGATTTCGGCTGACTAAATTCTTTGTTCAATGCATTTTGGATCTCCGCTATTCCTACATTTGGGTGATCATTCAAGCGCTTGATATACCATGTCAGCACGTGATCCTACATTGCGCTCACCAATGTGGCTTTATTAATGTTGTCATCTATGACTCCTTGTGCTTCCCACACTGCTCTGAGCACGAACTAGAACTAGTCTAGATCCTCATTCCCTACTCCTCTGAATATGGTAGCTTGATCGCGCTTACCATGCTGAACCATGGTGGTGGTCAAGGTTGGGTGGGTGAAGATGGAAGTGAAGTAGGTGAAGCGAGTGATGGTGTAAGTGGAGGTGATAACTGCGGAATGCGTTGCCTTATCAAACTGACCGCACTTCTCAGAGAAAAATGAGCGCGCTCTTCCTCACTCTCTCATGAAGGTGAAATTAAAGGATTGTTTCCTAATCCCTTGGTCCCTTTGTAGATCCTTCTGCTCTGCGTCGTTCCAAACATAAATGTATTCACATCACTCATTTTTCAGATAACAACATCTTAATTCAGGTGTTCAGGGATTTAATGTACCTACCTCGCGGTCCCTTGAGAAATTGTTGTTCTGCTTCACTATAGCTCATGGTTGTGTCTATTGTGAACTCAGTGATAAATCTCCCTATTATCCGGTTGAGCCAATGATCCACGGCATGTGTGATCTTATCTTCTGATGCCTCTAGTCTGTGCACTAACTCCAGAATCCACACTATCGGTTGATTGATCTTATACCTTCCCTAGCTGTCGGATAACCTTGCGATCCAATCATATAACTATGAAGAGAAGGACGCGAATAAGATCTCGTGGATTTTCATATATACATAGCGATCAAGCCACCTCTTCTCGGATATCTACAGAGTTCTATTTTCCTGTGCTAAAAACTCGTGAAGTCTCTGATCCAACCACCCTTCAATTTCCTTCTTCGTAGGGTTCCAGTGTTCTGACATCAAACATCCCTTAGGTAGATCTTGATCTTGGCAATGGAACCATTTTTTAGCTTGTTAGGGCCTGACCTAGGTTCAAAATTGATTTAGCCAAATAAATCCTGAAACTACCATCCCTTTTGGCAGCAATCTACCGTGTGCGAATTGAGGTCTCACCCGAGGCAGTATGGGAGGGTGCTGGAACTAGGTTTCCACACCTTAGGGATATCTTGATGAATTCTGGGAAGTTCACAAACCAATCCTGCATGCTTTCACTACTCCGCACAACAGTCTGACCTTCACGTAGATTTGTAAAGGGTGCAAAGAGGCACTGTCTAAGTTCTTTATCATTACTATGTTATTATTATAGGCCTGACTTAATTTTGTGGGCCCACTAGTCTTATCAGTCATTCAATCATTCATAACAATTGCACGCAATTATAAACTGTAAAAAGATGCATAAGACTATAACAGAAGCATAAACACACAGATCTACAAGAAGATGCACAATATTTTAGAATCAACTTATCTTTTATTAACTTTTGTTACATTACAATCCCAACTCTACCCTGCACACTCAACTTTAGGGGTCCGTGCGCATAACCATGAACTCTACCAGACCTCTGTGCACACATCTGTAGAGCCTCTCCTTACTACTACAACCCAAGACTCAGACTTGCAGACTCAGAGTGAATTTTCACATTCAAAAACCCATATTACTTCAGATCGAGAGTAAAAACTACCCTCTACACTTAAAGCCTCACTCTATTTATACATTCCCATGGTCCGCGAACAATCAGTAGGCTGACACATTATTTATTAAATTACAATATTCTAGGGCAGACAACCCTAGACTCTTATGCTTCGAACCCTCATTTCATGGGGTATTACATTACTTTTGACCAAAATTCGGGTTACAAGCCCCAAAAATCCACTGTGGGGTGATCCACTACCCAACAGTCATTTTGGCTGACAACATCTAGGGCATAGTGGATGAAATACTTCAAAAATCTAAGCATAATGCTTGATATTCTTTCCAATAGTGTCAACATAGCAGTGTTTCAAATCAATCTCACAATTTATTAAGCTAGACTACTAAAGTAACCAAGATTGACTTAATAGGTAATACTCATGTCCATTCTCTGACCCGTAATTCATAAGAACACAACCAATTAGACCATGAATAGTCTGAGAAAGATCACTATGAAGAAGAGAAAAATGATAAATAACATTCTAAAAAAGATCATTTTAAGGAATAATGTTCAGAGAAAGGGGAATCAAAGAAAGAGAAGTCTAAGAAAAACCAATCAGAGAAGGGCCACTCAGAGAAAAACCAATCAGAGCAAACTCAGTTAGAAAAGTCTCAGTCAAAGACGAATGATTTGAACAACTATTAGTCATAGCTAAATCATTAGGACATTCAAAATAATTCATAGGCTAATCCCAAATAAATTTCATCTGAACATACTCAATCTCATTAAACAATTAGAGTTTATAATCAATAGACAATAAGTGGTCGAACTGACTACCAGAAAGAAAAATCAAATGAGGTGCCTACCACTAATAAAACATTTGCAAATAATACAAATACAAATTCTTTTCTAACTACAAATACAACATCAAAACCATCTATAACAATGTTGGCTTTAGGGGTGATTTTAGGGGCGAATGTTTTCCCTTTGGCGAAATTAAGGGGTTTTAAATTTTTAGTGGGCGAATATTTGTATCATAGTACATTTTTACAAATCACCTCAAATAGCCCACCTTATTTTAAGGGAGAGGGTAAAATAGGTAAATTTAGCCCTTGAAATTAGGAGTTACAACCTTCCATTCGCCCATTTTCAAGAATAGGTTTTATTTAAGTGAATCCATTCGCCCATTTTCAAGAATAGGTTTCATGTAAGTGAATCCTATGGGCCAAAGGCCCAAATACCATATTTATAAAAGAGGTATGGTAAATTAATAAAAATATAAATAAATGAGAGGTATGGTAAATAAATAAAGATTTTTTTGTATTTACTCCATAAGTCACCTTATATACATGCAAGGGTGTAAACAAACAAAAATATAAGTAAAGTGGAGGTATGGTAAATAAATAAAATGTCTTTTTATACTTACTCAAAAGGTATGGTAAATAAATAAAAATATAAATAAACTAGACGTATGGTAAATAAATAAAACCTCTTTTTATATTTAGTCCATAACCCTCGTTCTATTTATGAAGGCTCAAGAAAGAGGTTTTATTTAAGTGAATCCTATGGGCCAAATACCATATTTGTAAAGAGGTATGCTAAATTAATAAAAATATAAATAAACGAGAGGTATGGTAAACAAATAAAACATTTTTTTATATTTACTCCATAAGTCACCTTATATTTACGAACACTAAAAAAAAATGGGTTATATTTAGGTGAAACCTATGGGAAAAATACTATGGGACAAATACCATGGACTAGATTGTTATTAATACCATGCAAAAAACCATTATTAACCCTAATATTAGAATTAATAAAAATATGGCACATGGTATTGACCCATGGTATTCACCAAAATGGCACATGGTATTGACCCATGGTATTCACCTAGAATGTAGCCTATTTAAATGAGGGAATTAAACTAGCATAGAGGTCTGGATCTACTAACCCCCAAGAGGTATCAAATATCGTGATATGCAAACTAGCATAGAGTGAAAAAATATTTGATACTCTTGGGGCTTGGTGGATCAAGAATGGATGTTGTAATTTAATGTAGGTTAAACATTTTAGCTTGGTTCAAATAAAAAATAAAATAAAAATCAACTATTAATTTTATTAATTTTTATAAATTACCAATAGTAATTTTTAAGCTCAAGGTTTATGATAACCCATGGTAATACCAAGATCTTACAAGATTTTATAATTAAGTAAAATATTCGCCATGCCTGGTGAGAGATTCGCCAAAAAAATATATATAAATATTATATTATTGATAAAATCGCCTTCCATTTTTCCTATATACCATGGAGATTAGCCCATTTATTATACTTATAAATTTAGGGGGGGTTCTT
>APFE030898425.1:12599-35636 GCA_000404065.3 Pinus taeda
GGTAAATAAATAAAACCTCTTTTATATTTAGTCCATAACCCTTCTATTTATGAAGGTTCAAGAAAGAGGTTTTATTTAAGTGAATCCTATGGGCCAAATACCATATTTGTAAGGTATGGTAAATAAATAAAAATATAAATAAACTAGACGCATGGTAAATAAATAAAACCTCTTTTATATTTAGTCCATAACCCTCGTTTTCTATTTATGAAGGTTCAAGAAAGAGGTTTTATTTAAGTGAATCCTATGGGCCAAATACCATATTTGTAAGGTATGGTAAATAAATAAAAATATAAATAAACTAGACGCATGGTAAATAAATAAAACCTCTTTTATATTTAGTCCATAAACCCTCGTTCTATTTATGAAGCTCAAGAAAGAGGTTTTATTTAAGTGAATCCTATGGGCCAAATACCATATTTGTAAAAGAGGTATGGTAAATTAATAAAAATATAAATAAGCGAGAGGTATGGTAAACAAATAAAACTTTTTTTTATATTTACTCCATAATTCACCTTGTATTTATGAATGGTATGGTAAATTAATAAAAATATAAATAAATGAGAGGTATGGTAAACAAATAAAACATTTTTTTATTTTTTTATATTAATACGATGCAAAAAAACATTATTAACCCTAATATTAGTATTAATAAAAATAAAAAAGGCACATGGTATTGACCCATGGTATTCACCAAAATGGCAAATGGTATTGACCCATGGTATTCACTTGGAATGTAGCCTATTTAAATGGGGGAATTAAACAAGAATAGATCCATCTTTACTCTGGATCTACTAAACCTCGAGAGGTATCAAATATCGTGATATGCAAACTAGCATAGAGTGAAAAAATATTTGATCCGATCAAGAGTAAAAATGGATGTTGTAATTTAATGTATGTTAAACATTTTAGCTTGGTTAAAATAAAAATAAAATAAAAATCAACTATTAAATTTATTAATTTTTATAAATTACTAATAGTAATTTTTATGCTCCAGGTTTATGATAACCCATGGTATTCATGTGAGCATAGACTATTTAAAGGGGAAATTCTATCTTAGATCCATCTTAATTCTGGGTCTACCAACTCCTCAGAGGGATAAATAGATTTCATCCCCCTAAGAGTGGTAGATGTGGAGTTAAGATGGATATAGGTTGGTTTTTATGATAATGAAGATATTAAATAGACTTAGGAAATTATATTGTAAAAACATCTTAAGGTGAATGGTTAAAGCATAGACATTGCACAAGTATATTTGTATACTTCTGTTTTAAACTGAAACAAATCCAGGGCTAAAAGGAATGGATTGATTGCACTAGTCATCCTTCTATAACTTTCCAACATATGCTGGAGTAAACAGATTGTAATTTGGGTAATTTCTGTAATTGCAAACAGGAACATACTTGTGTATTGGCGGGGTGGTTATGAGGTCCCTAGAAGTGATGAATTTGAATTTTTCTTGGTTTGATATATAGTATTAGGTTTTTTCATACTTGTGTATTGGCAGGGTGGTTACGAGGTCCCTAGAAGTGGAGTAAACAAATTGTAATTTGGGTAATTTTTCTAATTGCAAACATGAACATACTTGTGTATTGGTGGGGTGGTTATGAGGTCCCTAGAACTGATGAATTTGAATTTTTCTTGGTTTTATATATAGTATTAGGTTTTTTCTCATGCTTTCTGTGAATGGCACGGGTGAATTTTATCTTACACCCACTAGATTATCGATATGTAATTTTGGTAATTTTGATTTCAATAATTGCCTGGTGAGAGATTTACCAAAAAATTATATATACATGTCATATTATTGATAAAATCACCTTCCATTTTTCCTATATACCATGGACATTCACCCATTTATTATATATGTAAATTTAGTGGGGGTTCTTAAATTTTCCCTGGTTGGCTTGTATGGGCCTAACCCAGATTCGGAGGTGATTTAGCCAAGCAAATCCCAGTACTACTGGCCCCTTCGGCAGAAGCCCATGGAGTGCGGACTGAGGTCTCACCAGAAGTAGTATGGGAGGGTGCTAGAACCTGATTTCCACACCTTGGGATGTTTGATGAGATTCTGGAGGTCCACGTTTTGACCCTACATGCACGTAACTATGTGTTACAGATCCATTTGGGCACATCAACACCAACTTATAGATCGATACTATTAGGGCCCATTAACCCCTAATGCAATTGTTACATGCCCTAAAGATGTTGAACATCAAAATGCCTCATTTCCCATGAAGTTCCATCACTGAAAACATCCAAAAACTGCCTCTAAGAAGATCAGCGTAGGTAGGCCTTCATTAGGGTGCACTGCAATGCAAAAAATACACTGTCAGGGTGTTATGCAGCACACTTGGTCCCTCTTTGGCATGTGCTGGGTGAATTTGAGTGAATTTGCGTGAGGGTTTGAAGATTCCTTATCCATTGGAAGCCTCTAGAAGTTTCGCAAGGCTAACCACTCCTTTGAGTTTGCATTTAGATGAGGAAGGGAGTAAGGAACATCAATCCCCTATCCTTTCTTCCATGGAACTGATTTTTAAATTTAGAAAGGCATTCATTATCACCATTGATGGCATAACCTCCTCCTTTCACCTATAAAAGGACCACTCTTCTAAGTGATCTAGGGGGCTATAAATTGTAGAGAGATGCTATTGGTATGATTTTTAGTTGATTGCAAGTATTGTTAAGATGTCGAAGTGTCTTGCTTGTTGTGAGGAGAGGATGGGATTGAACTGGAGTAGTGATGCTGAATTAGGAAAATTGGGTTGTAACTCTTCCTTTTACTAATAAAGTATTCAAATCTTTTTCCATATACTTGTATTGTCTTTTGATGCTTTCATATGCTTATCATGTATCTAACTCCATGCTATTTTTAATCAATATATCATTATCATATGCTTTTATGGGTTCTTGTTTATGTCTGTGTGCGGGTACTTCTCAAGCAGCGTAAGTACGGGAAGGAGCAACATAATAGATCAAGGGAGAGAAGGAACAATCGGAAGCTACAAGTAGGTTCTTTGTTTTGTTATTTTATCTATTGTTTATAGAAAAGGTATAGAATGATTTGTACTGTTGTTTCTAGATTGAGCTACTAGTCTATAGGGTTAGGCGTTTGTCCAAGAACACTAAATTTTCCCAAAACAAATTGGTGACTTTTCTGGGAAATGATCACCTTTCCTAGTGGCTTATCCACCTCCTTAGACAGCTTGACATACATTACTTGTTGTAATTCAGCCTTTTTCATTGAATTTTGGTCAAAATTTGAGGTTACATGACTTGTTAGTGGCCTCACATGAATCAGTACAGGCTAGCCTTAGAGACAATGCTCTGCAGCGCAGTTAGGACTTCTTTGACCTACGCTGATTAACAAAGGAATATTTTAATCAATGCAAATTTTCCCTCTTGGTCTACATTGATCAATGTAGACAGGTCATCTTTGACCTGCGTTGATCAACTTTAGGTTAAATTCCCACCTTTGGATTGAGTTTTTTCCAAAATTCTTATGTTGCTTGCTTGCTAAATATCAATGATGTCTTATCTTTGAAAACAGTCTTTTCGTCTACTTAGCCAACCCTACTTTGATTCGATTGATTGATGTTTCTTTAATGTTTTATTTTCCATTATTAGTATACAGTAAAAGTTAGTTTTTGGTCAATTGATATTTGTCAAAAGAAAGTGACATAAAGTCGTCTTTTCCTTCAAAATTTGAATTGTCATAAATTTTTCGCTCATAAAATATTGATTCACTGATGTGCGCATATGATTAATCTTTGTTCGAAAGAAAGTGTCGTAAAGTCGTCTTTTCCTTTGAAAACTAAATTGTTGTAAACTCTTCATTCATAAAAAATTGATTGATTTATAAGTGCATGTGGTTTGTCTTTTCATTGAAAGTGTCATAATTCCTCATTTCTTTGAAATCAAAAGTGTCGTAAATTCTTCCTTTCCTTGAAAAGAAATTGTTGCAAAATCATCATTTTTATGAAATGATATTTTTGATCGATTGTGCATATTTCCTTTTTGTTCATCATAACATTAAGGGATTTGAAAAGAAGAAAATGGATTGTGCATATTAAAGTTTGTGAATGCTTGAAAGGAATGGTTTACGGAATTGCATCTAGTTTGTGCTCTTTGCTAATTGATCAAAATGTACTTGTTTGCTCTATCCTTACTAGCTAAGGAATTTCATTGTTAAGTGAATGGAAAGAATGATTATCATATTAGTTACATTTTAGGAATTTCAAACATACATCATGTGGTGAACCTTGAAAGAAAAATTCTAAAGAATATCAACTTAAAATTTATCTGAATTTACCTAATGGAGCATTGTCACCTAACGAAAACATTTATAGGTCTAGGCTAGAGACGTGTTCCGGTGTCGTGAAACAAAGGAGTTGTCGCTAACTTGTGTGCAATAAATCTTGAGTATGATACTTCATTCCACATACGTGAGTATATCATAGCTCATCCACGTACCATCGGGTATATAGGGCGGTGTTACAGTACATAACGTATATGGGAATTCTCTCACTGTGCAGTTTTGCATTAGACATCGCTTATATGGACTGGGCCTCCACATACCTTCGGGTATATATGGGAGGACAACTCTAGGTTGCTATCCATCCTTAGGTAACCGAGTCAGCCACCTTGTACACTACGATACACCGAACACATCATTCGGGGAGATTACTTGCCTATACTTCTTGGTTCACCAGGAGGTATTCTGTGGCTCATAGTTGCTTGGTAAACCTTTTTGCCTAGATTATCCCTCTTTTGTTTTGTTATGTTACTTTGATTAAAATAAAATTAATTGACTATGGATAACATCGTCCATGCTCACTCCTTAGTAGATCTTAGAAACATATGGTGACAAATCTGGAGTCCACCGTTCAAGGAATTCCTTTTGATGGGAATCCTAGTCCTTTTCCTCCTTTTGGAAATATTGGTGCTCCATATATGGCTGCATTGACCCTTCCCGAATTATTGGCTTGCCAGTATGGTTTTTTTCAACCTCCTTGGTTCAAAATGTCATTATTTCTCCACAATCGAGTACACCTCCGACTGGACAAAATCAGCCTCCAGTTGATGATAAAGTTGACCCTTTGCTTTATTCCTCTATTGTTTCTTCTTCCCCTTCTTCCTCTTCACCTAGTGAAAGTATTGGTACTAGTAAGTAGGTGGCTAAGAAGAAGAAGAATAAAATTTAGCAGAGGGGCAATCAAGTAACCATTTCTTTAAATGAAACATTTAATGCCCTTTAGATTATAACTTACTACTTTAGCGTGACTATGTTTATGACCTCTTATGAGTTGTGATCAAAGGTGTATGAGGATAGTTCTTTTACTGTGTCAACCTCATTAGAAAATGAAACAATCCCCATAAGGATATTTCTTTTACTGTGTCGACCTCGTTAAAAAATGAAACAGTTCCACGAGGGTAGTTCCTGGTCTTGTGTCAACCTCGTTAAAAAATGAAACAAGGAATATGAGGATAGTTCTTTTACTATGTTAATGTCATTAAAAAATAAAATAGGCCCCATGAGGATAGTTATTCGTCTTGTTTCAACCTCATTAAAAAATTAATCCAAAGAATATGAGTAGATTTCCTTATCTTGTGTCAAGCTCATTAAAAAGTGAAACAATGTCCCAAGTTCCAAGTCAAGTCTTTGAGTAAATTTTGTAAAATCCCAGTTGAGTCTTTCACTTGATCTCGTAAATGAACCTTAATTCCATCCACTTGACAGCCATGAGTAGTCTACTTAGGTGAATGTAATGAAGCTTAGGGGGCATGCACCTAATGGGAAATTTAAGTTTCCTTGTAGGTTATGTGAAGGGAATGACTCCATTCACCTTTGTCCCTATATGGACAAAGCCAAAAATGTGTTGGATAACCGTCCTGCTTCACCGCAGTGACTTCCATATGGCTACAAGAGGCTCTCCCTTTCATCATGTTGGGGGCATGTAAACCAATCTCAAGCATAGCTTTTCTTCATTTCAAGATTGTGTAAAAATGAAACCAGATTCAAGCAAATTTTTTCCTCATTTCAAGCTTGTGTAAAAATGAAACTAGTTCCAAGCATAGTTTTTCATTTCAAGCTTGTGTAAACATGAAACTGAATCCAGGCATAGTTCCCTATGGTTCAAGCTTGTGTAAAAATGAACCCATTTCCATTTTAACCCTTGTGATTTCCATTCTATCAGCCTTGTCTATTAAAGGAGCCTTGGTTGTTTTCATTCCATCACCACCATCTCTTTGGTCGATCATATGCTTTCACTTGGTTGTTTTACCCTTTTTGAGGGACAGTTGCAATGAGTGGTCTTATTAGCTAGCCTCTTCACATAAATCAACATGTTTTGAGAATTTCCAATGTCGTCGAAACTAGTTGCTACCCTAGACACCACTCGTTTCTCAAAATGGAATCCTCTTTAAGCTCTTTCCAGACTCTCTAAACATGAAAAGATTGTCAAGCGCTTGTCCTTTCCAGCTCGTTAATGGATTGGAAACAATATCTCTCTTGTATTATTTTATGCTCTTTCAGAATTGAGAGATTATTTTACAAAAAAAGAACTTGTGGAGTTTCCTTTTCGTCCCTTTTAAAACTCTCTAAACATGGAAAGGACCGAGTTGTCTTTGTTGTTAAACTCATTAAAAATAGTGACAAACTTGTCCATCAAAACAAGGCCGATTTCACCTTCGCTAGACTCGTATGAGCATCAAATAATAATGGATTGGCCCAAAGGGTGAAATTATACAACAAGCATATGTTATGCTCCTCAAGCTTGATAAAAAATAAAGAGGTACTAATCAACAATGATTGGGGAAAATGTAAAAAGTTGAGAAAACTTTATGGTAGCAAGTCGCTCTTGAACATGACACTTTCACCTCATCATCGTGACTATGTGGGTTGGGTCATTCAGCTTGACGGTTATCACACCATTCATCTATCATACCATCCATTGATTTGTTTTGGGTCAATGCTACCAATTCATCTTAGTGTCACCGGCATGTTCAAGAGAAGTCATTCAGTTCAAACTGCATCATTTGCAATACTGTAAACCTTCATTTTCATGACTGCCTTTCCTAAAACTTTTGTCATCAGTCGATTTTTTCATCTCCAAAATCATTTACCTTGTTTCATGTCATAGATGTGGGATACATCAAGGCCCTCCTACGACGAGTTGCTTCTTGTCGACATCAACACATCATCCAAGAAGTTGACTTAGAAACACCCCTTCAGTACCTTGAACCTTGCATACATTAATGGCAAGTTTCTCGCTTCCGGCGATAGGTTGACATCACTAGCCTTTGACCGAAAGACTTTGTATGGTGTTCAACATCAAATCATTTATTCACACCATGCGAAATGTACCATAGTACCTTGAGGGTCATTACCATTATCAGTGATTCCTCTCGCACCCGTTAATGGCTTACATCATTGGTCGGTAATCAGATGATGTCTTTCCATGTTCGACTTCAGAACATCTATTCACATGGTTAGACTTGTACTCGAGCAAAAGGTTGAACGAGATTGAAGACCCTAGATCTAGCTTCATCCATCCAGGTTGTGATATTTTTAGGAGTACTAAATCAAATGTATAATGGCCTTACATTCATGGTTCTATATCTGTAGATGACTATATTTGTACATGTAATGAAAGTTTATGAGCTGAGCATGGGTATGCCTTCCCTCAGCTAGTTCATGAGAAAAATCAAATTATCACGATATATGTATTGTAATTGATGCAAGTCACTTTCCGTTCCAAAAAATTTTCTCCTCATGATAAAGCATTTCACTTGACACATATATTTACGACTTCATGCTTTAGGGAGAAAATGTTACAGATCCATTTGGGCACATCAACCCCAACTTACAGATCAATAATATTAGGAACCATTAACCCCTAATGTAGTTGTTACATGCCCTAAAGAAGTTGAACATCAGAATGCCTCATTTCCCAAGAAGTTCCATCACTAAAAACATCTAAAAAATGCCTCTAAGAATATTAGCACAGGTAGGCCCTCATTAGGGTGTGCTACAATGGAAACCATACACCGTCAAGGTGCTATGTAGTACACTTGATCCCTCTTTGGCCTGTGCTGGGTGAATTTGAGTGAATTATCATGAGGGTTTGAAGATTCCTTATCCATTGGAAGCCTTTAGAAGTTTCTCAAGGATAACAACTCATTTGAGTTTGCATTTAGATGAGGAAGGGAGTTAAGGAACATCAATCCCCTACCCCTTCTTCCATGGAACTGATTTCTAAATTTAGAAAGGCATTCATTATCACCATAGATGGCATAAAGTCCTTCATTCACCTATAAAAAGACAACTCATCTAAGTAATCTGGGGGGCTAGAAATTGTAGAGAGACATTGTTGGTATCAATTTTGAGCTGATTGCAAGTATTGTTAAGATGTCAAAGTGTCTTCCTTGTTGTGAGGAGAGGATGGGATTGAACTGGAGGAGTGATGCTAAACCAGGTAAATTGGGTTGTAACTCCTTCTTTTACTAATAAAGTATTCAAATTCTTTTCCATATGCTTGTATTATCTTTTGATGCTTTCATATGCTTATAGTGTATCTGATTCTATGTTATTTTTAAACAATATATCATTATTATATGCTTTGATGGGTTCTTGTCTTTGTTTGTGTGTAGGTACTTCGCAAGTGGCTTAAGTATAGGAAGGAGCAACAACAATGGTCAAGGGAGATAAGTAATAAGAGGAAACTACAAGTAGGTTCTCTATTCTCCTATTTTATCTATTGTTTATACAAAAGGTAGAGAATGCTTTGTACTATTGTTTCTAGATTGAGCTACTAGTCTAGAGGGTTGTTCGTTTGTTTAAGAACACTAAATGTTCCCAAAACACTACACATAATTGTTATTCCTTCGCAACCTGTGACACTGCTTCCCTGTAGACCTACTCGGGGTGCAACCCATATAATACCCAAGTTCCTTGTTGGTCAATCTGTTATTACCTGATTACTTAACTTATTTGTGTAAGACTAATGATTATTACAGCATATTTAGCAATCATGTCAGTTCGGATAAATAAGACAATATAAATGTAAAGAATGAAATGCACAAGCAGATACATAGAAATAATATTAAACTTCTCTTTATTATTCTTTGATCAAGATTACAAACTCGACACCACCCTATGCACTCAGCTGTAGGGGTCTGTGCACTCCGATGCAGACTCTACTAGGCCTCCACGCACTTAGTTGCAGAGCCTATTCCTACTACTATGACCCAATGCACTTAGACTCTTACTCTATGCTCAAACCATTTGTATTCTTCTCCTATCCTTTCCCTCTTTTTACAACTTAGAGCCTCGCTCTACTCATACAATCCCATGGTCCATGGACCATGGGTAGTCCAACATGACTTTACATTACATTACAATACTTTAGGGCAGACAACCCTATGACTCATCCTATACTTCACGCTTCGCACCCACAATTCATGGAGTATTTACAATACGCTTGACAAAAATTTGGGTTTTGAGCCCTAAAACATGTTGTGGGGGGATTCCATGCCCAACAGGCCTCCAAAGCAATCATTGTGACTCATCCCAAGTCACTTTGTTGGTGTGGAAATCTTAGCGCGGAGCCCCTCCAACTCATCCCGTATGGCTCGGAGGTCTGTGGCGCACTGTTCTACAGTTTGGTGGACCTACGACATGTGCTCTTCCAATGCTTCTTTATGAGGATCAACTTCCTGCCTTAGCACGTAGAGTCCCTACATTTGTGTGAGCTTGACGTTAATATCTACTATAATGGTGAAGGCCTCATCAATCCATGGTTGGACGTGCGCTTTGAGAAGTGCCTCTTTTTGTCTTGCGACATCCACCTGCTCTTTCAGTGCCCTTGCTTGCTGCATCTTTGGTGGTCGTTGGGTGATGATGACTATTTACATTGTTCCTCTTACATTATCCTACTACTCTTGAAGCTCGCATGCCTATGTTTCCAGGCGCTGGATGTTTCGGTCCTCCTACAAGGATGTGAGGACATTAAAGGCTTGGTCCAACATACTGGTACAGTCCTGCACCACCCATCCAATTTCTTCCAATCCTTTTTGAATGGTTCTAACGTAGTGCTCTCTAACTTCGGGAGGAGTGGAAGGCTACCCCTTCAGTCGTAAATTGACAATCTAGAGGGTCATCTCCAGCTGCACTCTCATGGTTTCCTCGTGTACGCTTTGGACTCGACTTTCCAGACAATGGATCCACATATTTGTTGGTAGGTCTGTAGCGATGGATAACTATGGGACTCGTAGACATGCTTCATCAACTTTCTGCATAATTTGTTGGTTCGATGACACTAGTTTGTCATGTTGCAGGCTGAGCTCTTCGATGTTGATCTTTTGCTCACTCATCACCTAAATCATGTAGCCCTCCCTAGCGCAGAGCTCTACTATTATGCCATCCTGCAGTTGGTACAATGTGTCTTGCGAAAGGGCAGCCAAATTAAGGCCAAATCCCTTGTTCCTGCCAACCGCATCTTTGTCGTCCTCTTTCTCTATTGTTAGCACTCCTTCAGGTAGCACTATGGTGTTGGCCACCTTTGTGCATAGCACCTACTCTGCTATTGATGTTCCTACTACACCATAGGCAGCTACGGTGCCTTCTTGTGGGGGCCGAACCTGTAGTTATTGTAGCTGCGCCCTTAGGGCCCCCAACACAATCTGCTACTCTGACATGGCTTCCTCGAGCACTTCCTTGGTGACCTCATGAATTGTATCGCTGATGTCATAGAGGTCGCCTTCTATTAACATGATCGGGTTGATGGCTAATTTGGATGCCTTGACCTTTTCTCGTGGACTCGATCTCTCTCTGATGTGCAGCCTTTTCAGTTGGGTGGAAGTTGTGCCTGGGTCTGCTCCTTCTTCTGTGTCCTCTGCTTCCTATTATGTATACAAGTCCTGACCCTCCTCGTCCTGTGTTGTGGTGGCCCCTATTGCCTGTGCTGTTGTTGCTTCTTCGGAGGCCTTTGCCTACTCCATGGCTGGCCATGCTGCCAACGGGAACAACCCTTACCTCTGCGACTGCTTTTTCATTGTGCCTCTTCTTGGCCAACTTTGTGATGTGGAACTTGGCCTCATCTTTTTGTTTCTCTGCTATTTTCCTATCGAGCTCCACTAGATCCGAGGCACACCATTTGGGGTGCCATGATTGTAACGCTGAAAAGATTGCATCATCAATGGTGATGAAGGGAAGCTTGGTCCATTGCTATGCCAGATCCTTACGCACCTTGATGTAAACATTATGCATGTCCTCCTTGAAGTCTACAAAGCTCCGCAGAATATTGTGCACTATGGGGGACAAGCATGATCGTCTATTGATCCACATCCAGATGCTCACTTCATGAGCACCAAGAATATCTTTGTCTCACGAATTCTCTATGTGTCCTTGGTGGCCCAGAGCAATGTGTACTTTGCAGCCTTTGGTAAGTCCTGTTCAATGTTAGGGAACTGATTGTCCTCGGGCAGTTCTCCTGATACCAGCAAAATGGACAAGAGAAACCACACATAGTGGAAGGTCGTGCCCTGCTCCTAAGTTTCCTTGCAGTTGGTCCAGAATTCCTCATAGAGGAACTTGGCCCAGTTGAATTAGACCCGCTCTACAGATTGTTTGGCCAATGCAACTATCAGTGCTGGTACCTCATCGCTGCGGCATTTTCTCATTACCTTCCCAACCAGGAATTGTGTGGCTACGTGCACCCCTTTATCTTTGATGTTGTTGATTGCATAACCCATCTTATTCTTCTCAAGCTTGTATTTTTTCTTCATGGCCTCCACGAGCGCAAAATCTCCACTTTTTCCTGCTATTCCCATGAGGTCCTTTCACTTACAAGGGAGACGAGAAATTCTATGGATCAGATCTGCCATGATGGGAATAGGCTCCTCCAGCCATAAGTACCCATCGTGCACCAGGCAAAGCAGGTGCCTGATGACAAAGATAGTGATAAGTGCATGGTGAAATTGTGGAATCCACAACAAATGAAGTAACCTGCCTTCTCCACACTGCACAACCATTTTCATAGCTCTACTATTGTGATTAGCCCCTATGTGCTCTGCTTCATGAGGCTCTCCATCTCTAAGTGTGGGAACTTCTCACTGTCCGCGAGGTCCCAATATTCAAACTTCATTGTGGGCACACAACCCAGGTGTGAGCCCTCAAACACAATTCCATCAACAAGGAGTGGGGTCTGGAGTGCGCTCTTAGTGGCATCCAAGTCCTTTGCTATCTTAGCTTTCCCTTTCAGCGGAGGGATGTACTCAGGCAATTTTGTCGTAGAGTGCACTGGCTGGATGTCCTCTTCCATGTGTTATGCTTCCTCTATCTCATCGATGAGAGCTTGTAGATCCTCCTCCTCATCATCTGTCTCAATGGTTACACCTTTTCCCTTCTCTTCCATTGAGAGGTTACCGAACCGCGGATTCTGCAGGGACATAAGGACTGGTCCCGCTTCCTACTTATCTCTTTTCGGCCTCAATGTCTGAGGTTATTTTGGGATTTCCAGCACATTCCCAACATCTTTGGGAACATCCTACATCATGGGGTTCTACGTGGCTTTGTCGATGGTTCTTTCTACAAAGCCCACACCTCTCCTTGTAGCTGCCATCTTGTTTGAACTATATGTGGTTGTGCATGAACTTTGGGGCTTAAATCTTGCTCTGTGATCAATTCTTTGTGCTCTAATCAGCTCTTAAAATCTCAAGCGAACAAGTGTTGTCTCGTGGCTAGCGCCTTTTGAATTCAAATTCAACCATTTCCCCCAATTCTGGCCCATTAATGCTTTCTTGGTAGTATATTTCCCCAACTCTTACCCTTAATTTGTGTCTTCAATGACTGCCTCCTACTCCCTTTTGCCTTAAATCAAACATCTTATCATGAATAGTGACACCAATAGTCACTTCCCAACCTACCCGCATGGCTGCGCACCCCCCCTTGAACAGCTGCGAATCTTGTGACACGATGATTTTGCACACACCTTCTTCATCACGCGGCTCCCAAACAGACTCTTTTATAGTCCTGCACTCTCTCTCCACTACTTGGAGCACTGTGAATGTGCTCCCTATGACTAGTCATGTGGCTATACCACCTGTGCAAGACTTCAACTCGCCTTTCAATGTAGTCTCTGAAAACTCTTTGATTGCCTTCGTGACAGCCGGCACCACGTGTTCTATTGTATGTAGTGCGCTCCCCTGGTTATTTTGTTTGGTGAGGTGTGGTCGTAGCCAAGGTAGTAGAGTCATAAATTCTCAAAGACAATATTCTAATGCAATGGTATGATCATCCATATCTTGCCTTGTCATGCTTGGTTTATCGACGAAACATGCTTGTGTGATCTTGCTTTCTAGCCTCTTGATCTTAGCATCCATCAAAATGGTTTTCTTCCTCAATCGTACGCAGTCCTTTTCAAGTTCACGAAGTCTAAGGTTCCCTCACTGAAGGGCTTCCTAAATCCTTATATGTTCGACCTCGCGTAACTGTGTGATTTCTTCGTCTTGGTCATCAAAGACCGTCACAACTGTGGGAGCCATTACATGCGGATTCCTTTTTGTATTCTCTTCAAAAATGATGGTCTCTAATCTATTCTGCACCTTTGGAATTGTTTCTATCATCAGGGTTTTTCACATGGTCCTATAGGCCCATCGAACTACTGGTACATGCAGGTCCCAATCAATGCTTCTTACCTGGTGAACCTTGTTCAGTACTCCACATACCTTATCGAATGATTCATCATGGATAATTGGTAATGTGCGTTGCGTTTACTATTGTTTTGGTTTGTTCCGATTCTCTATTCTAGGGGTGGTGTGCGCCTATGCAAGCTATATAGCATATGCCTATACCCATTGTGAAACGTGCGTGCACAAGTTGTTCTGCCCCTACTGACTGGCTCTTGTTTAGAGCTGGGGTTTTCAAAAATGTAGGTGCATCATCCTTCTGCATCCACGCCAATCCTCAAAACTTTCTTGATTTGCACCCCACCATTGTGCAAGTGTTGCGTGCACTGCCCATTTCAGAGCATCGAATCACTACTATTCTGGTACTCGCTTTCAAATTTTCTCAGAAATTCATCTACCATTGTTAATCCATCATATGTCATGATCTGATAATCACCCTATGAGTGACCTCAATGGAAGATTTAATAAACAAAGGTATTACAAACTCATGTGTTGGTGTGTGATTTATGTAATTGAAACAACGAATCGATCAGATTACCAATACACAGACATTTTGAATGGAAAGATAGCAAGAAATACAGTAAGAAATACAAAGATACACACAACTTTTAATAAGGAGTTCACCCTATTCCCTAGGGATACATCGCCAGTCCAGCTTCAGTGGTGGCCTTGTTTTATTGTGTCTTTAAGCAGAGAATTACAATTGCAAGGACTCAATATGAGTTCTCCTGATAGCAGATTTTGCTTGGCAAGGTGGTTCTTAGATTCCCCAAGCCACTGAGAGTTCACAGACTCCCTTTCTAACTTCCAGCTCTGTGACCTTTGGTCTACAGTGGAAAGAGCCAACTGTGATGCTCAATCCAGACAGATTCCTCTATGAGAAGGCTTGATTCTTCAAGCTCTTTGGCACTCAATGTTGCCTATGGTCAGCTCGGCCCTTTGTCTCCTCTGCTTGGCTTTACTGCTCTCTATTCTCCGTCCTCCTCTCAGGGTTCACAGTTCACTGTCTTTCTTGGTCAGTTGGACTCTTTGATTTGAATCTCTCTTCTGATCTCTCGTTCACTATCTCTGCTCATGGCTTTATCCATTCGACCTTCGTGTTTGTTCGTTTCCTCTCTTTCCTGCATCGATACACCTGTTTCCTGTGTGCTTGGAAGTCCCTGTTTGGCATTAGCATAATGCTCAGGAAGTAGCCACGTGTCTCCATCGGAACTACGCCAGCCCACTTGTCAACTCATTGCTTTCTCCACCATGGCAATCAACGGATTCCAAATCCTCTTAAATCGCAGCTTAATCCCCTGTCAATTCCGCTCTGTCTATCGGGTGAAATCTTATTCATCCGATTTGGGCTCCTCTAGATCCAATGTCATTCGCACATCGAGCGTGGTTGACTTGCTCGACCGATAACATGCAATCATGGTGGTTTTTTCTCTCTCCTCCACTGCCACGCGTCGAACGTTGATTGTGATCACTCTGTTTTCTCCAAAACCACTTACCGTTCAAGGGCGTCCTGGGGAAACCGCCAGCTTTTAGTGTGGGTCCCACCTTTTTCCTTTAGTGCCTTTTCCTTTTTCCGCCCGTAGTCCTTCGGTTCCTCCATGTGACCAGGTGCTGGAGGCTTTCCATTTTAGCCATTTTTGCCTAGTGATGTGCATTAAAACCAGCTCCTTTTTCCGATCCCAGACTCCCAGGGGCTATTTTGACCTCCTTTGCAGTTTCCATGGGCCTTGGTCAGCGTTCTTTGGCTGAGGTCCTCGTCGTTCCATGCCAACTGCCATGGCCACTGGTTTAGGGTGTTTTTGACGGCGGTTAAGATTCTTCAAGGATTTTTTCAACCTGTTTTAGTCATGGCTCTATGACAGTCATTTATGGATCCGATTTGGATCACGGCCTCCCAACTTAAAAGCTTTTGGACCACCAAAAGTTGGTTTTCTTCAAGCATCGACTAAGTGAGGAAACTGCTATCTCACTTGTCCAATCTCAATCCACTTTACACTCCTCGACTTTGAACCTTTAAGCCCAATTCTGAGGTATTCCACCTATCCATTAAGCGTCGTCCTTACCTTCTTGTTCAGCACTATATCTTCCTGCAACTCATTAAGATATTCCAGTAGTAGGTCATCAACAGAAGGAAATTGACTCTGCTCTTCAAGGTCCTTAATCATCGAAGGTTCAAACAGTCTCAAACAGTTTTCATTTACGACTGAGTAGATGTGCATGTAAGCTAGTAGATCAAGGCGAAAAGCATTCTCACCAATCCTCTCAAGTATCCTAAAGGGTCCATACCTGATAGGTTTTAGCTTCTTACCTTCACCTTGCATCTTGTCCTTGCTGATATACAGCCAAACTTGGTCTCCAACTTGAAAACTATGCTCCATCTGATGCTTATCATGACTAGCCTTGTACTTGGCCTGGCTCTTTTCCAGCTATTCTTGTACTGCCTGATGGATCTCCTAGATCTATTCAATGAACCTAGTTTCCTTGTCCACATCATTGTGTCCATCAACCATGGTATCCTTACCAAAGACAAAATCCAAAGGAGACCTTGGTATGAAACCAAAGTAGGTCTCAAAAGGATATCTCTATGTAGAAGAGTGCTTGGCTCTATTATAAGCATGCTGCACATAACACAAATGCTCATCCCAAATCTTAGGATGCTTGTTGTAATATCCTATCAGTAACTGAATCACTATCTTGTTAACTACTTCTATCTAGCCATCTGTTTGTGGATGAAAAGCTGTGCTTTTCTTTAATTTGGTGTCCATTAGTTCCCACAAACTTGACCAAAACTTCCCCACAAATCTAGTGTCTCGATCAGATATAATAGTAGTGGGTAATCGAAAATGTACCCATACATGTTCAAAGAACAATTTGGTAGTTTGTTCAGTTGTAATATGTTTACTACAGGGTATCAAAATACACATTTTTCTAAACCTATCCACAACAACATATAGATAGTTATGACCTTTCCTAGATTAAGCAGTCCCCCAAAAAAATCCATGGAAATGCTTTCCCAAGGGTGAGAAGGAACTGGCAAGGTAGTGTGCAAGCCTAGTTTCCTATTACTGGGCTTGCTTTTAGCACACATAGCACACCCCTTTACATATCTAGAAATTGTCTTGCCCATTCTCGGCCAATAGCATAACCTTTACAGCTGTGAAACTATTTTACTTACTCCAAATGACCTTATATCAGAGAAGTGTGTGCTTCCCTAATTATCTTTACTCTCTCATTTTTTGGAATGCAGAGTTTCCCACAATGATATAAGAGTCGGTCCTTCAAATGATAGTCTAATTCTTCCACTCTTTTGCCTTGACTCAAAGTTGCATATACATATTTAAAGTCCATGTCCTGAGCATATTGTTCTGTGTAGCTTTCATGCAACACAAAATTATGATTAAGTATGGTAGATGCATTTATAATGGGTCTAGATAACATATTTGCAACTTTGTTATGTATGCCCTTTTTATATCTAATGGCTAAATGAAACTGTTGTAGAAAACCCATCCATTTGTAATGTCTTGATTGTTACAACTTAGTTTGGGAGTGTAGATATTGAAGTGGCTGATGATCAGTGTGTATTACTATCTCTTTTCCCATTAAGTAATGTTTCCACTTTTTCACACTCTGAACTAAGGCATACAATTCTTTACCATAGGTAGGATAGTTAACCACTGTAGGATAAAAGTCTGAGAATGATAACATACAGGTTTACCGTGTTTTGTCAACACTGCTCCCATGGCATAGTCACTGGCATCAGTTTGGATCTCAAATGGCCTTTGTGGATCTGGCAGTGCTAGTACAGGTGATGTACTATTTTTTTCTTTCAAGGTGTCGAAGGATTTTTACTATTTGCCTCCCCGCTGAAACACTTTGTTCAATCCTGTCAAAGCATGTAAGGGAGCTACAATTGAGGAAAAATTTGAAATGAACTTCCTCCAATATTGTGCTGCTCCTAAGAAGCTTCTCACTTTTGTAGCAGACTTGGGTTTAGGCTAGTTTACAATGACTACCAATTTAGAGGGATCTATTTTCAATTCACCTCCCCATACTATATGACCCAAATAATTTAAAGAGGTTTTGCCAAATTCACATTTAGAGAGTTTAACATAAATTTTTTCTCTTTTCAAAACATCTAATGTCTACTTAACATGCTTTAAATGTTCTTCCCATGTTTTACTAAAAATCAGAATTTCATACAGATACACAATAAAAAAATCATCAAGAAAAGGTCTGAGTACATCATCCATTAATCTCATGAAAGTAGAAGGGGTATTGGTCAAGCCAAAAGGCATAACCAGCCACATCCTTGCTTTGTTTTGAAAGCAGTCTTCCATGCATCTTGCTCTGCAACTCTAACCTGATGGTATCCACTGTGCAAATCTAGCTTAGTGAAATGAACAACTTCCTTCAATTAATCTAAAAGATCATCTATGCGAGGAAGGGGATAACAGTTTTTTATTGTTATCTTATTCAGTGCTCGGTAATCAATGCACATTCTCCATGAGCCATCTTTCTTTCTCACCAAAATGATTGGTGACCCACATGGTGATGTGCTAGGCCTGATAAACCCTTTCTTGAGAAACTCCCGCACCCGCTTCTTGATTTTAGCATTCTCTAAAGCAGATAACCTGTACATCCCAATGTTAGGCAAAGGAACATCTTGCTGCAAAATAATATCATGTACTATTCCCTTTTTGGGTGGCAGACCTTGGGGCTCTTGAAACAAGACATCATACTCTGAAACAATATTTTCTATATTAGATTGCTGATCATAATTACAGCCCTCAAATACATTGGTTTTATCAGTTTTCCTTTCCTTTACAACCATTAGTAAGAACTGTTTGAATGAATTTATCATTCTTTTCATCTATCCTGAGTTTATGAGAGTATAATTATTCTTGAGCTTATGAGCTCTTACAAAGTATTCGATTCCATCTTTAACAAGTAGATACTTGTTCTCATCTCTATAGAAAATAGCTTTTCTATCATACAAGTAAGGACTTCCTAAAACAATTCCACATATATCTAAAGGAATTACATCTAACTCAACCTCATCTAAAAATACTGATCCAAAAGAAAACTTGAATTTGCACTGTCTAGTCACTTGTAGTTGTGCTTTATCATTCAACCATCCTAATGGGTATGGTTTCTTATGAGGTGTATTTGTTAATCCCAATTTCTTTACAATTGCTTCAGAAATTAGATTTACTTGTGAGCCACTATCAAACAAAGTATCAATCTTTTGATTCTTGGAAGCAAGTCAAATATGGAAAAGATCATGCCTCTTTCTCTCATGTTCTTCATCAATAATAGATTGAGCAGAATTACTAGTAGATGCTTCGAAATTCTTACCTTTTATACCTGTGGCTGCAATGATTGTTTCATCTCCCAAGTCTAACCCCAAATCTTTCTGAATAGTTGCATCAGTCTTCTTCTTCTTGCCCTCGAACTTCTTAAGCCTTAGCTCTGGATGTAGAATCCAACAGTGCTCATCATCATGCCCCTCCTTTTTACAGTGAGTGCATGAAGATTTTCCTTTTTGTGCAGTATTAACCTTCCTTGCTTTCCACTTATGCTTTCTCTTCTCCTTGATCTTGCTTACAGTGGGTTGGGATGGTCCCCCAACTTCTAGATTTCCATTCTTTCCTCTAGCTTCTAGATAATTAGCTTGTACAGATACCTCATCTATACTAGTGGGATTAAACATGAGGATGGTATGCCTCATGTAGCTGTGTAGACCACCAATGTACTTCAAAAGAGTTTCTGGTGAGTCTAATGAGATGCCCAACATCAATGATCTCTTTCTAAATTCTTGAGTATACCCTTGCACACTTTGCCCTTTCAACTGCAGAAGAGTTTGCCAACTCATCATGGCTTGTTGCATGTAGGTCAATGGATAGAACTACTTTCTGATGGTAGAGACAAAGTCACTCCAGACAGAGATGGTCTTACCATGCTTCTTCACATCGGCTTGGGTTCTGCCTTCCCACCAAACCAAGCCAGTGCCTCCTAGGCGTAGGCTTGCTAGCTGAATCTTACTCTTGTCTGAGTCTATGTTCTGTACCCTGCAATACACATCAATTTGTCTTATTCAGTTTTCCAACTTTTCAACATTCAACTCTCCATCATATATAGGGAAATCAAATTTAACATCTAACTTAATCAAAGATGCTTTCTTATTATACATAGGGCCACTAGGAGGTGTAGGAAATCTTTATTCTTTTCCCTTTCCTTTAGAGTGGTCATGAGAATGAGATTCATATTCTTCCTTATCTTGTTTAGAGCTTGATGAATCTCCATCTTTATGGTTTCTAAAGTGCCTATACATTTCTTCTACCATAGACTTCATAACTAGGAAACTTTCTAAGAACTGGGGGTCTGGCCCTGTAGAACCTTCTTCTGACATTGTCTTCCGAGAATAGACTCTCCCAATTTCAGGATTAGTTTCCACCAACTCTCCTTCTCCTAATTTGAGCTTTGATCTAGTGATCATTCACGGCTAAACCAACACAAGCTTGTCTAACCTTATAGCCTAGAGCTAAGATACCACTTGATCTGATAATAACCCTACGAGTGACCTTAGTTGAAGATTTAATAAACAAATGTATTATAGACTCATGTGCTGGTGTGTGTTCTATGTGATTGAAACAACGGATCGATCAGATTGCCAATACATAGACATTTTGAATCGAAAGACAGTAGAGAAATACAGTAAGCAATCCAAAGACACACACAATTTTTAATAAGGAGTTCACCCTATTCTCTAGGGCTACGTCTCTGGTCCAGCTTCAGTGGTGGCCTTGTTTTATTGTGTCTTTAAGTAGAGAATTACAAATGCAGGGACTCAATATGAGTTCTCCTGACAGCAGATTTTTCTTGGCAAGGTGGTTCTTGGATTCCCCAAGCCACTCAGAGTTCACAGACTCCCTTTCTTCCTACCAGCTCTGTGACCTTTGGTCTACAGTGGAAAGAGCCAACTGTGATGCTCAATTCAGACAGATTCCTCTATGAGAAGGCTTGATTCTTCAAGCTCTTTGGTGCTTGATGCTCCCTGTGGTCAGCTCGGCCCTCTGTCTCCTCTGCTTGGCTATAATGTTCTCTGTGCTCAGTCCTCCTCTGAGGGTTTATTGTTCACTGTCTCTCTTGGTCACTTGGACTCTTCAATCTAAATCTCTCCTCTGATCTCCCATTTACTATCTTTGCTCATGGCTTTAGCCATTCGACCTCCGCGTCTCTTCGTTTCCTCTCCTTCCTGCGTCGATTCACCTGTCGCCTGTGTGCTTGGAATTCCCTATTCAGCGTCAGCATAATGCTCAGGAAGTAGCCATGTGTGTCCATTGGAACTATGCCAGCCCGCTTGTTGATTCATTGCTTTCTCCACTGTGGCGGTCAATGGATTCCAAATCCTCTTAAATCGCATCTTAATCTCCTGTCAATTCCGCTCTGTCTATCGGGCGCAATCTCAGCCATTTGATCTGGGATCCTCTAGTTCCAACGTCATTCGCACGTCGAGCACAGTTTACTTGCTGGACCGATAACACGTGATTGTGACGTTTTTTCTCTCTCCTCCACTGCCACGCGTTGATCGTTGATTGTGATCTCTCCGTTTTATCCAAAACCACTTATTGTTCAAGGGTGTCCTAGGGAAACCGTTGGTTTTAGGTGTGGGTCCCAGATTTTTTCCTTCAGTGCCTTTTCCTTTTTCCACCCATGGTCCTTCAGTTCCTCCATGCGACCGAGTGCTGGAGGCTTTCCATTTTAGCCATTTTCGCCTAGCGATGCACATTGAAAACCAGCTCCTTTTCCCGATCTGGGGCTCCCATGGGCTATTTTGACCTCCTGCACAGTCTCCATGGGCCTCGGTCAGTGCACTTTGGCCGAGGATTCTTCAAGGATTTGTTTGACCTGTTTTAGTCATGGCTCTATGACAGTCGTTTATGGATTCGATTCAGATCATGTTGGCAGCTCCCTTGCCTCTGTTGTCATGCAATGCAGTAATCTAATCATCAAGTTGCAATTCAATGTTGCTACTTTGTGCAGCTGATTCTACCGTCGTTCTACTTCTTCATCTAAATCTGAAGTGGAGGAGCTTTCGGACTCACACGAAATTCTTCCATCTATAGTCGGATTCACCGAATCCTATTCTCACACAGTTATCTTGTAGATACAGTCGAGATCATCATCACTATCATCGCCATGCACTGGTTCAGTGTATCATGCTCCTCCAGCTGGATCTAGTGGTACTACTACGTGTAGTGACTTTTTCTCAAATATCATTTTACGCTTCTTAAAATTTATGACTTCATTCGTATTGATGTCCCAGTCTATTCCTAGTAGTGCAGGATATGGATTACTGTCATCGATAATCTCTATCACTTCAAAATCTTCCTGTACACTTTCACCTTTAATATCTACTATTACCCCTTGCAATCTTCCCATGGGAAAAATCCTCTGTTGGTTTGCCATTCATAACTGAATAGGGGAAAATTGTAGTACGGGTGTACACATGCATTCCCATGTTTTCTTTGGTAGTACATTCACATCTGAACCCATATCTAGGATTACATGATCCATTTCATACTCGTTGATTTGCGGAGTCAACCTAATTTCCCTTCTTGTGCGCAATGCATGCTTTCCAAGTTTTCGGACCACGCGCAGTTCTCCTAACCCCGTGCACCTAGTGATAAGTTCCTATGGTCCTTTGAAGACCTTGTTGTCGCATATCAGTTTCATGCATGTCTCTAGAAAGGTAGTGAGCATTGAAGGATCCATCCATGGTTGTAGTTGGTCCTTACTACCTGAAGTGGAGGCCTCTGTGAAGCTCTTCTTAGCTTCCATGAATGTCTCCTTCATGCATTCTAAATCAAATCCGGGTTCCTTTGTAGGAGCCTTGCGAACCCACACACATTCTTCTGGCTACTTCCGTTTATGATCGCCCATGGTCATACCACTTCTGAGCATCATGTTTACATTTGGGTCTTCCTCACGTAACTCAAACCTCATCATCTATAAATTCTGAGTCTGAGGGGGCTGGAGTACCCCTTGTTCGTGCATCCTCGCTATTAGTGAAGGGCAGTTTTCTGCCTCATGATCAAACTAAGTATAGTACTGACATGATGTCCTTGTCAAGTTTGTGCAATCATGGGCATAATGCCCCAGCCCTCCACAATCGTAACAAATTAGTTGTATGTGACCCCTTCCTGGTCCCACTCCACCTCAACCTTGACCACGCCTCTAAAAACCAGCGTGTGCCATCCCTACATTTGGGTTGAGGGTTCCTGTTTCAGTCTGCACCCTATAGGTAGGATTTCAATCCATCATTAGTTCATAGCTTTGGCAGGTGTG